>JACJUY010004803.1:6645-35884 GCA_014220935.1 Platorchestia sp. MABIK
AAATAGAGAAGAAGTACTTTAAAAACATTTACTCTGAACGTTTCGAGCCTAGGCTCATTCTCAACAAAAAAGTCTGCAACCAAAATGATAAACAAGTCAGTACACCTAAAATTACAGAAGCGCAGAATATAAACACGAAAAACAAACAAAGTTCTTCATAGACAGGAACATTTGCCACAAATTTCTTTATCGACGGAAACAGTTGTCAATACTCCGATAAAGATAGAAACGATTTCAAAAATATTTTACAGACAGAAACAATTTTTAAAAGCCTTATTACAAACACAGATGACAAATATTATTGAAAATGGTCACCAAAAATACAAATGTTTATGAAAAAACAGAAATGGTTTAAAAAATCTGTTTGTATAACTATACATTTTAAAGTTTTTTGAGGCTGTTGCATTCACAAAAGTCATCAACTCACACGAGTACAATCAACTAGAAAAACTGATCATGATGATTAAAAAAAGTAAGCAATCAAAATAATAGATATACACATTGGTTTTAGATCGTACTTCATTTTCGTGTGCTAAATGAACGGAAAATTTCTGCTTGAGTTTTTATTCCCGTGGACCGCTCTTTTGGTTAGGTTATCGCTGCTGACGTGCTGTTGTTGTTGTTGTATCAACTGAAAATTTCTGCATGAGTTTTTAGTCCCATGGACCGCTCTTTTGGTTAAGTTATCGCTGCTGACGTGCTGTTGTTATGGCAACTGATTTGTCATCTGTAGGTCAACTCGACTCATTTGCTATTAAAACCAACTCGACTGGCATGTTGTTAGATCAACTCGACTGACATGTTGTTATGCCAACTCGACTGATTTGTTATCATTAGGTCAACTCGACTCACATGCTATTAAAATCAACTCAGGTACATTTTCTGGAATTTTCTTCAATATCATTAAAAATAGGAGAGCAAAAATCACTTATAAAAATTTCATTATACTGAAAATCTCTTTTCATTTTTAAATGCAAGCCTTCACTCAATAACCAGTTGAGTTCATATCCACTTAGCATTATAGGTTCTTAGTTGTGTTTCGTGTTGCTTACTGCATTTTTACTTTTTTATTTTGTTTTCCTTTAGTTGTCGTGTTTGTCTGTTTCTACATCTATGTTCATTTCTATTTCAGTGATATATGTCAGATTCTTTTAATGAGCTGATGATGGGTTTTAGCCCGAAACGTTCTCAGTATAATGAAATTTTTATCAGTGATTTTTGCTCTCCTATTTTTAATAAAATCAACTCGACTGGCATGTTGTTAGATCAACTCGACTTACATGTTAGATCAACTCGACTCACATGTTAGATCAACTCGACTGACATGTTATTACTAGATCAACTCAACTGACATGTAATTAGATTATTTGAATCTGAATATCCTAAGCCATCAACTCAACTGGCCCGATATTACAAGGTGAACTCAACGGACATGTTATCATTATATTAACTCAACTGGCATGTCCAGAATTCACCAATGCGATTAAAAACTCGGATAAGTTCCAATCAGAAACTCCACTTCACCTCTTTCTGCCAGAAATTATGAAAAAAAATTTCATGAAAAAAGTCAAATCACTGTGGGCTTAACGCATTGTATTTTTGCGTTCTCATGTGTGAGTTGTGTGAGCACCACACGAGGGATGCATTCACACAGGCAATGGGAGTGAGCATGCACACACTCAACGCTCAGTAGAAAAAAATTCTGTTCCCAGTTAAAGAAAATTGTTCATACTCCTGCGTGGATCATTCTCTGTGACGCGTTCAGGTTCCTCGCCACCCTCCGCAAGTCCATCAGCTCAGAAACCTTGAAAAGTGATCGATTTTATTTATTTTTAAAGTGTTGTTTCTTTTCGAAATCATTGCTAACGAGGTCATGAAACTCATTGCTGATGAGCTTGCGTATTGCTATGGTGTCAATGTCAGGATTAGTTCATTTCCATTTTTTGTTTACACGGAGAGCGTTTTTACAACGCGAGACGAGCCATTGCTCTCGAGAGCTTCAGAGCTGACATGGGGCTACTCAACACATTGCCTACGTTTATGACATATGGCTGCCGCTAGGTTAGTTTGTAGTGCCCTACCTTAGTTACCACCCCTCAAATCCGAATTAGAATCTTTTTGTGCTCAGTAATTGTAATACATCACAATGTAAAGCTAATCATTTAAAAGTTCCGACTTCTCCGCTGCGTTTCACCAATACTCACTTCAGGAGAAGAATAAGTAAGGCCGCTGCTTCACTCGCCGCAAACGGAACTCAGTGGCTGACGCAGCAACACTAACCGTACAAGTTGCTCATCCATGTACCGGTATAAATGAAAGCAATTTAACTATTCCAGTATCTTTTTGTCAAGATAGGTTTTAGCGCACGAGGTAAAATATCATTGGGCTGTTATACTCTCACACTTCTTAGAAACAACCGAAATTTACCCTAGCGGTGAATTCGATTTTTAAACTCTGCTACCTACAACCTAACTGACGAATCGTTGCAACAGCACAAATAAAGCCAACGTATTAAGCTGGGTTTTGGTCGTTCCCTAACGTGGCAGGCCCCGCAAACTTTGGCTCTTCAGGGTCATGGAAAGAAATTAGGTAACTCTAGCTTTGCTTTTTGTTCGTACCCTTGAGTGGGAATTAAGGCGTTTCATGTTTTCATAGTCTCTTCGAATGACAACTAAGCTGCTCTAACTTTCCATCTCGCTTACCCATGAGCCCCCCCGGATGGCACAAGACAGATTATAGGTTCATGTTGGTTAGGTTTGTCTTTAATGTGCTATAAGAACTGGCGACTTCAATGGAGGGTACTTCTAAGTTACCTCAGCTATAGATAAGTCTTCGGGACTTCTATCTTTCATGCCCACTTAGCCTCTTTCCATTTCCATGTTTTCTTGGCTGTTTATTTTTCGATTTTCCTTCTTCTTTTTACCTAATTTGTTGTTTCTATGCGCAGGGTATTGTGAGTGGAATAACACATAGTGTACAGATCCGACGTTTTTCGTAGTTCAAACTGGACGGTGCTTTGTCTATCTTCTGCGAACACATTTTTGTGATGCTAACGAACCCACAAGCCTGCATACCGTATACATTACACGAGAGAGAAAATCATGCCTCTGGAGCTTTCCCTCTCTCGTACCGTACGCTGGTAATTAAGCCGCCCTGGCCTTCTCTATTAATCTAACACAAAGCAGCCGCCACACCTGACCTAGATCAAGTGACTGCTCATTTATAACTATAGGGGAGCAAGTGAGGTCAATAGCAGCTGAGTAGAGGCACTGCGCCGAGAGTGCTTGCTACGCGAGCTGAAATGGGCGCTTCCATGGCACTTGAACGTCACGATAACCTAAGGTGGAAGACCTTTGATTTCGTCGTAAAAGATATTGTGGATCCTGCGAAAATCACATGAAATGAATGGTGATTAATTGACAAATGTGAACAAGAAGGCCAAATATCGTGAAATAAATTGCGATAAAACTAAAGTATGAACAGCAAAGGGGAATCACATGAAATAAGCAGCAATAAAAAAAATGAGCAGGAATGCTCTTTTTAAAGAAACGCTGACAAATTTATCACTCAGAACTTAGCGATGACAGTAAAACGGAAGCTGTGAGTCGAGATAACACATTTTACACTTGAGCTGTAGGGAGTTTTAGGCGTCATGTACTGTGGCTGCCATGCAATGTATATTCTGCAGTTCGTCCTGTCGGAAATTTAGAAATTGTGTGGAAGATATACTGAAATCCAACGAAGCTAATTGAAACGTTATTTAATGGAACCTATGTAAATATATACTGACGCTTAGTTCAAACATGAAGTCAACTCTTCAGTAACCGACTCGATTCAACTTATGAGTTACTTCAAATAAAATTTAAGTTAACTAAAATTATGAAATGAAATTTGGAAACTTGACGTGAAAATTGCGAATATAACCAGTGAAACCTGACCAAACATTGCCATGCTTCTTCTACGCCAAATTTTGACAAATGTGGATACATAGAAGAAAATAGGAGCACATCACTACAACACGCAGCATTATGCCTCTCATCTCCCAGCACACGCAGCATTATGCCTCTCATCTCCCAGCACACGCAGCATTATGCCTCTCATCTCCCTGCACATGCAGCATTGTGCCTCTCATCTCCCAGCACACACANCGCAGCATTATGCTTCTCATCTCCCAGCACACGCAGCATTATGCTTCTCATCTCCCAGCACACGCAGCATTACGCCTCTCATCTCCCAGCACACGCAGCATTATGCTTCTCATCCCCCAGCACACGCAGCATTATGCCTCTCATCTCCCAGCACATGCATCATTGTGCCTCTCATCTCCCAGCACACACAGCATTATGCCTGTCGAGGTCATAACTTGAAAGTTTAGATTGGATTCAGGGCCTCGAATGTAGATTTATAGCTTGCACATTCTTGGGACGTTAGTAAATATTTGTGAGATGTCACCAAATGCTTATGTTACGATACGGAATGTTTATGAGACGATAATGAATATTTGTGAGAAGACGTCAAATGTTCATGAGACGATGAAAATGTTTGTGAGAAGACATCAAATGTTCATGAGACGATGATGAATGTTTGTGAGAAGACATCAACTGTTCATGAGACGATGAAAATGTTTGTGAGAAGACATCAACTGTTCATGAGACGATGATGAATGTTTGTGAGAAGACATCAAATGTTCATGAGACGATGATGAATATTTGTGAGAAGACGTCAAATGTTCATGAGACGATGATAAATATTTGTGAGAAGACATCAACTGTTCATGATACGATGATGAATATTTGTGAGAAGACATCAAATGTTCATGAGACGATGATAAATATTTGTGAGAAGACATCAAATGTTCATGAGACGATAATGAATATTTGTGAGAAGATATCAAATGTTTATGAGACGATAATGAATATTTGTGAGAAAACATCAACTGTTCATGAGACGATGATAAATGTTTGTGAGAAGACATCAACTGTTCATGAAACGATGATAAATATTTGTGAGAAGACATCAACTGTTCATGATACGATGATAAATGTTTGTGAGAAGACATCAACTGTTCATGAGACGATGATGAATATTTGTGAGAAGACATCAAATGTTCATGAGACGATGATAAATATTTGTGAGAAGATATCAAATGTTCATGAGACGACGATAAATGTTTGTGAGAAGACATCAAATGTTCATGAGACGATGATAAATGTTTGTGAGAAGACATCAAATGTTTATGAGGGTTAACTAGTGCTTGGAAGAGGACACCAAATGTCGATGAGGGAAAAGGAACATCCGTGAGAAAGTAACCAATATTGTCGAGGGTGCAATGAACGGTTACCTGGCATTCACGGGGGGCCAGCAAATATTGCTGAGTGACATGATATATTCATGAAGGGGAGGAAATATTCCTGAGGGCCTGTAAATATTCCCGAGTGCCTGTAAATATTGCCGAGGGTCCAGTAAATATTCCTGAGGGCTTGTAAATATTGCCGAGGGCCAGGACAGATTCCTGAGGGCCTGTAAATATTCACGAATGTCCAGTAAATATTCCTGAGGGCCTGTAGATATTCCTGAGGGCCTGTAGATATTCCTGAGGGCCTGTAGATATTCCTGAGGGCCAGGAAATATTCATGAGGGTGCAACAGAATAGCCCCGTGACCTACAGAGCACAGCGCCATGCCCTGCGTGTCGTGACGATGACCTTTGAGGGCGGGAGGAGCGGTGAACTGCGGCTGTGGGGCGTGACCTTTCGGGGTTATGGCTTCAGCGCGCTGAAATCATCGTCCCTTTCAGGCTGCAGCTTTCAGAACGGTGTGTGAAGTGATTTGGAAGCCGTGATGCAACCGTTCAATGTCGGGTGCTGACATCAGCGTTCCTTTCAGACTGCAGCTTTCGAAATGGTGTTGTGTGTAGTAATTTGGTAGCCATGATACCACCGTTTGAGTGATGACATCAGCCTTCTTTTCAGGCTTCAGCTTTCGAAATGGTGTTGTATTCAGTAATTTGTTAGCTGTGATACCACCGTTTGAGTGATGACATCAGCTTTCTTTTCAGGCTTCAGTTTTCGAAATGGTGTTGTGTGCAGTAATTTGGTAGCTATGATACCACCGTTTGAGTGATGACATCAGCCTTCTTTTCAGGCTTCAGTTGTCAGTGAATGGTGATCTGATTTTGTGTTAGAAATTGGTGTCATTAGTTATTTTCCCATTTATGCTGTAACGAATTAGATTTTTCAGACGGTACTACATGCTTCCTCTTAATTGTAATAGATGGCTGATAGCTTTTCACCACCATAGACAGGATGGCGAGGATTTTTTCATCCCTACAGAGTAAGGTTACCGATGTACCGTGCAAGCGAAGTCAAGAAAGAAGCAGGTATTTAGGAAGAGTTTTGGCACATTATTTAAGCTGATATTATTAAGTCATCCTTGTGGCTCGTGTTGGTGCTAATGAAAAGCTTTTACTAGGGATTTTTTCGTAATATGATCAATAGTCATAACCAAAGTACTTATCTTAGTGAAATTCATGGCAGAATCCATCTCTGTGATCCAAATGAACTAATGCACCTGTATCAGCAAAGAACAGATGTTTAGAGTTTGATAAACATTCACTCGTATGAAATATGAAGCTAAAATCTTTTCCCAACTCTCCATTGCGGGAACGAACGAACTTGAATCATTTCAAAAGCATAAACACAAACATTTCAATGACCGACTTGGAATTTTTCAGAAACACTTTAAAATGCTTTGTGATCTTTAGATGAGCTGATACCAGCACACTGTGCGGGCAGTGTGCATGCAGTGCTCTCACTCCCAGTCTAACTTTTTCACCGCCTGCATGCATGTTTTTCTCCGCCTATGTAATTAAATCGCTAGGGCGGCGAAAAACATGCATGCTCCGGCGAAAAAGTTAGAATGGGATCTGTGTCCTGCTGCAGTGTGCGGCTGTTCACTTGTACCCTCATCGGCGCTTATTTCTTGGTATTCTTGTGTTATTATCATCTAAATACCACTACTATTACCTTTTTACGAGAGACTACCGTGATTTTTTTCTCATTTTCTGAGGCATCTCTGTTTTTTTTTGTCTCGGAAGTCTCATTGTGTTTGGTTCTCTTAGAAAACTTTTTTTTTTCACCTTGGAAGCCAACCTTTTTTTGTGTTATTTTAGAAGGACTCCTGTTTTCTTTGACCTCTGAATCATCCACGCTTTTAGTTCATCTTGAAAGGAGTCATGCTTTCTTTTTCATACGAAGCAGCCCTGGTTTCATCATTTTAAAGAGCATCTCAGCTGTCTCTATCTTACGGAACATCTCTCTTTTCTTTGTCTTTCAAAGCATCCTTATTCTCTTTTCTGTCTGCTTTAAACAATCCCGTTATGTATCCTTATTCTTTTTTGTGTTTGCTTTAAACAATCCTGTTTCGAAACTAGATTGTCCCAGAAGGGCGCACTTTCATTGCCCAAAAGGAGACAAAACTAAGCCGAAGGATTTCGCCTGGACCGCTAGGACATCACAGCAAGCCCAGCTCTCTCTCTCATGCAATCCTTCCACGCTACAAAGTTATACCTTCTCGTGCTAGATGAAAGCTTCAGATCCTATTGTATTCTCCTGACAATAATTCTTTGGGAACCTCGGCCAACCCTTTCTTCGTAACCCCATTCGATGGTGGAGATGTCCAAACGTGTGACATTATCATTCTGACATATGCCTGTGAGGGAGACTGTCGTCTTGCCTTGCTCGTGTAACCCAACACTGTCATGACATTGCCTGCATGTGCACGGTGCTGCTGCCGCTCTATGCATATGTCGATACGCCCTTCCTAACCGTGGCTTGAAATCCTCTATCTACTTAAACGAACCCTCGGAGGGTTAAATGCGGTGTACGACTTGTGTGAATATTTCAAACAGCTGCTGAAATGTGCAGAGATTTAAGGAGTTCCTATGAAGAGGTTTTGATTTTTGATATAAGGAAATGATGTGCATGTTGTCATGAACAGATGGTGTATCGCGTGGGATCTTTTCGATCTTGTGAGTTCTTTGAAAGGAAGGCGGATGCGTTGAGTCAAATCAAACCACGCGGCTTATGATAATGTAAAAGTCCGACAAGTAAAGCACACAATGGAGAAAGCGTGTGTCCAGTCCTTTTTAAAACAGAACCAATAAGACGCATAAGAAAGTTGCTCCTCGAAAACCCTCTGAAGGATTGTCCTTTGATCCCAGGACCTGACAACTCGGAGCCGCTCGCTCTTTTTCAAGTCTTGTTTTGAGCACGACGGTGCGAGCCCTCACATCGCCAGGACGCTTGTCTTCCTGACACTCACCAAATTTATCGTTTGAGAAAGTTATATTGGAGCTTCAACTTTCTTTGTTAGTAGAAAATTATTTTTACCTTTATCGCCTCCTCAAACAAGGCTAGGACCAAAATTGCTCACGATACAGTTACACAGAAACTTGAGGCGACGGATCAAATTCCCTCAGGCTAGTTTTGGGAAAGGTTGAGACATTACCGTGAGCAAAATGCAAAAACGATGATGGTGAAATCGTGGAAATTCGAATTGCTGTCTACTACAGCGAAATATAATTAACATCTAATGTCAGTTGTTGTTCCTTTTATAGACTAACTATGCTTTCCTTATTATTCTTCCCCTGAAAATCAAAAACATGAAAAATATTTGGAATATTATTCACGCACCAAATATTCATGAAGCTGAGAACATTTTTCTGCGTTGTATTGCTGTTTCAACTTTGTGTACAAGCAATCCAGAATTTGCGATTTTTCTGCGTTGTTTTGCTGTTCCAATTTTGTGTACACACATTCCAGATTTTGTGTTAGCTCTGGAATGGCTCCTTGTTATCGAATTATTTTATAATGGCTGATCTATCCTTATTTACGAATTTTTTAATGATGATAAATATTACGGACATTTCAGTTCAGCGCCCAACTTCATTATCACGTCATCTAATGACACTGAAATATTAAGAGAACACTTCAGTGCTTCCCAAGTAAGATATTTTCATTACAACTACAGAAGTGTCCTAATAACACTACAACACACATGACGTGTTAGAAGCGAGTATGTCACTGATATTCATTGTTTTGTAACATTCTAAAATTTTAAAATTAACTCATTAAGAAGACAAATTTAACTTGGCGGAAATAGTGCTCTATCTTCCGTAAGGAGCATGTATTCCTAAAAGAAAAATATATATGCACACATCAATTGAAGCCAAACTCCCTGCACTCTCGGAAGTGGTGACCCGCCTTATCTTGAATGCGATGGTAAATAAAATTTCCCAAAATACGTACATTCTACACTTCACTTCACTGCGGTCTATGGAGTGCCCCTGTCTAACTTTTTCGCCGCCTGCATCGGTGAAAAACATGCATGCAGGCGGCGAAAAAGTTAGACTGGGTCCTCAGTGTTAAAGGCCGCTCACCTTAGTGATGTGGACCGACTGTGTGTGTTGTAGACCAATTCTACAGTATTTCCACAAGACTAATCTTGTACAATCAAGACTCATATTATATACCAATTCAGTATGTTTTAGACCGATGTAATACGTAGTAGACCACTTCTACATGCTATGGACCTCTGTTACAATGCTTTACATTATTTCTACGTGATGCAAACTACTTTCTAAATACTTTAAATTACTTCTACTTGCGGTAGTCTAATTCTGTATATTTAAACCTATTCTGTTCGTTGTATACCAATTCTATTGATATTAGACCAATATTGTACGTTGTAAACTTATCCTATACGTCGTATGCCAATATTATTCGTTGTAGACCAATTCTATACATGTTAGACCAATGCTGCACGTGCTCGACCAAGTTTATACATGTTAGACAAATGTTGTACGTGGTAGAACAATTCTACAAGGTGTAGACCAATGTTATATTTTGTAAATCAATTCTACAAGATATGGACCAATATTTTACTTTGTAAGCCAATTCTACAAGATGTGGACCAATATTATTCGTTGTAGACCAATTCTACAAAGTGTAGACCAATGTTGCACGTGCTGGACCAAGTCTATACGTGTTAGACAAATGTTGTACGTTGTAGAACAATTCTGCAAGGTGTACACCGTTGCTGTAGGTGGTAGATCAATTCTACAAGGTGTAGACCACTTTCACGCGGTGTAGACCACAGTTCACCAGCACGCAGCACGCACTTCCGACCCTGCGTAAAGCGCAGCCACCGTCGTCTGGCTTATCTGGCCCACGTAGGCACTGAGGGACACTGCATATTTTTCTCTTCTGCAAGTTTTAACAACTCAAGTCCGCCAATGACTACAGACACTTCGAGCAGCTAAAACCACTAGTGCTGGCTAATATGAATTTAATGATCGAGAAGATTGTTCTCGTAACGCAGAAAAAGTAATGGTCATCAATGAATACAACAAGATACATTTCTCTAAAATGGATTTTTCATCGAAAATTTAAGAAGGGAAGCGAGGTGCTCGTTAGTTGAGGGGAAGAACATTTAGTCCCAATTTTTTCAGTTAATTTGCACTTCTGGTTTTAGAGTGAGCTGTACAGATGAAAAATTATTCGGAAAAGCCAATGGATCCAAGAAAATTGTTTCGCAAAGTTTCGATTTTGCAATCATTTTATGTGTATTTCCGTGATGCTTCCTATAACACACCATTAGAACTTCGTAGTTTCACTTTTTTTTAGATGGGAGCAGCCTAGCAAAGAATACGGGAATTGTTAGTCGAGATTTTCTTGAATTTTGACAATTTGAAATCTTTAAATCAGGAACAAAAGTTAGAAATAATTTTGCACCTAATCATCATAAATAAAAATAGTTTATTGGGCATGACTGGTGAGGACCTGAGCTGAAGGTTATGTTGACCTTTCTCTCGTTAAATTAGAAAAAGTTTTTGGTTTCGTTAACGGTTCATCTTTTTTCGGTTCCCTGCTGTCTTGTCTTCCGGTCCATATTACTTTTATCTTCAACTTTTATCTTGTTTCATAAACCTCTTTCCCAACTTTCCGTTTCTATGCACCGGGGATCTTGCGTGGGAACATACCTTGAGCACATATTTTGCGTTCCATTAACTTCATACTAAATGGTGCACTCAATCTATAAATCCTTCCTCTCATCCTCCCTCTCTTTGGAACACCTTTGTCGTGGTTCGGGAGACCTGAACTCACTTGTAACCAAGCCTGGTGTTGCGTGAAGACGTGATCAATAAATAAGCATGGTGTTGCGTGAAGACGTAATCAATAAATAAGTCTGGTGTTGCGTGAAGACGTGATCAATAAATAAGCCTGGTGTTGCGTGAAGACGTGACCAATAAATAAGCCTGGTGTTGCGTGAAGACGTGACCAATAAACAAGACCCTGACGTGGTGTTGCCGTGTGCACAATTCTCAGACATAGTGCTAGAGGACAGAGCGTGCGCGACGTCCCGTCATATAAGGGCAGGGAGACTCCGTGAAATTCACACTGTTCTCGAGAAAGCACTTGACCTGCCAGCCACTGGACCACGCGTAACCAAATCCAGACTTGGCGGGTCTACCCAGCTAGAGATACCGTTTATTTACGAGTTATAGATCTACTTTCTCCGCAGCATTTTACCGAACGTCTACGGCACGAGGGCGTACGGTAGAAGTGTGGCGCAAGTGTGCGGCACGTGCAGTATTCTGCAAAATTCGTGCAGAGTTGAAATTGTATTAAAAATTGGGTGCAATTTTTGCAGCGTTGACATTAAATTACACACCGAGTTTAGGTACTGTAGCTTTTCCGTTTAAATGGTAATGAAATGATCGTTTTTTCTGTTATTATTGAAATTAACTTTAAAGTAGGTGTCGTAAAACGCAAGCTTATGCACAGGCTATGCTTGAATGATTTATTAGATTCATACACCGTACGCATGTACGTTGATCCTTGTAGGACACAAGCATTAACTTAATATCCAATTTTCTATGACATTCAAGAGTCAACATTGGGGACTAAATAAGCTACGAGAGTTCTATGGCGACAATTCGAGAGGGGAACTGAGTAGGCGTTTGGTTTGTTTCGATTTAAGCACGTCAATTTCATCGAACTGTAGTGCGAGCTTTTGTCGTTATTACAATACCTACAGATATAAGATGATAATTTTCCAATAATTTCTGTAGGGATTTCACTATTTTACAATAGATAATGTTATGACAGCGTTTTTTTTTGTCCCAAAACGAGTGCAAAAATAATTTAAAAATATCCTACTAGCGCCAAGAGGAATTTTTTAAACCATTTTTCAAACGGAAATGACGAAGAATATAAGCAATTGCACCATTCAGAAAAAGGGCCAAAAATGCCAGTCATCCTTGCTTAATGATACAAATGTGACGGGGCACAGATAATCATTTATGCACGAAAGGACTTTGAGGATTGAAATAACACGTCTGAATTACTCTATCAATAAGGTCAATTGGAGTTAGTATTTCAAATTGAATGTGAACACATTGAACGCTACACGGACTTTGCTAAAGTGACGTCAGACAGCTCTACTTAAAGAAATTACAATCTCCGTTAATTCAAACTGCTGCAGTTTGTTTCAGCCTGCTTTATGCCAGGAAATAATGTTCTTTGATATTAACTGCTGCAGATTAAGTTTGCCAGATTGTGTTTATTATCTTCGTTAATATTAGCAGCTGTAAAATGTGTCAGACAGCTATGTTCCACAAAACTAAGTTTGCCAGATTGTGTTTATTATCTTCGTTAACATTAGAAGCTGTAGAATGTGTCAGACAGCTGTGTTCCACAAAACTAAGTTTGCCAGATTGTGTTTATTATCTTCGTTAACATTAGCAGCTGTCGAATGTGTCAGACAGCTGTGTTCCACAAAACTAAGTTTGCCAGATTGTGTTTATTATCTTCGTTAACATTAGCAGCTGTCGAATGTGTCAGACAGCTGTGTTCCACAAAACTAAGTTTGTCAGATTGTGTTTATTATCTTCGTTAATATTAGCAGCTGAAGAATGTGTCAGACAGCACATGTGTTCCACAAAAATTACAACATTCGGTAATTTGAGCATCTGCTGATGGCGTCAACCTAGAATAAAGGCTTAAATTGCTATATTTCAGGGAGTTATAATCTTTGACATTAGCATCCGCAGACGATAAGGCGCGGCGGGTGTTCTGCTTGCAGACGGTGGGTAGGTCCCCACTCTGAAGAGCAGGTAGAGAGGTCTTAAGCTTCTTGGATATGCTCTTAAGCCTCTTATATATGCTCTTAAGCCTCTTGAAAGTGCTCTTAACCTCTTGGATGCGCATTTTAGACTCTTGGTTGGGTTCTTTTCACTAATGATTTTGCTCTTTGGGTTCGCGGGTCTGCTCATTTAAAGGCAGGATTGAGGGACTCCCTAAGACTTCTTTTCTGGAGCGATCTCGTTACGAGTCCCGGCAAAAGTCATGACTTGTTAGGGCCCTCACCACCTTTTTTATTTATGTTCCCCGTAAAATTTTTGTGGGGCTGCTAACAAACGTATTGAATATAACGTTAAAGAGATAGGTATAAAGGTTAAGGTATATCAAGTTAAAGGACATTGGAACAGTTATATTTATCTTCTGCTACGGGTTACAGCCGGTAGATGTTTGGTGCATTATCTCTACGAATAATATATAATTTCTACTAAAACATTCGAACTACAAAATTTAAAGCCACTGCCAGTTTATAAAATGCGATGTTTCGTCATTTTCAACCTGAGCACATTTGTAACATGAAGACATTTTATAGATTAATACAGTGGTAATTAGTTTTACAGAGTCATATTATTTGTTAAAATTACTTTAGAATTTTCTTTGTATTTTTTGTCACGTGAAGAACTGGCACCAACATCGTAAGGTTAAGAAGTATGTAGCATTTGAAGCATGTGCTATCGTTCCTGGTATGGTACGTTATGTATGCTGTGTTTTTCCACTTGCTTGTTCTGTCGTAATTTGTAATTTTGTTAATTATGAGCAATAACACATTTTTATTGCAAAGCGAGTAACTGTACGATACTGAAAAAACAATTAAAAATTATTCGATGAAACACTTAATGGTGAACTTGAAGTTAGTCATAAATTATTATAACCTTAACTTTGTCTCTTGGCTAGCTGACGGCCAAAGAAGGAATCTCACTGTTGAAATTATAAATTCAAATTGAGTAACTGAGAATATCTTTGGAAAAGGGGAATTTTCCCGCAAATTTTATTGACTACATGGATTACAATCGTGAACGGTCACCCTCTTCAGGGGAAACAACTTTTGTAGCTATTGGAGTAAGCGTTCCCATGATGTGAGGTCCTGAACGAAGGGTTAGGTAGGTCTTTTTTTTGTTGAAATGGGTCCTTGATTTTGTAACGGACCATCTCTACTTGGTTCACTGATGTCTCTATTTAGAAAGCACTAATTTTTTTCTCAATTTTCATCTTGTTTCATGCATTAATTTTTTTCTTCTTGTTTCTAAGCTGAAGGAATCCTGCGCGGGAATTCGCTTGTGCATAAGTTTCCCGTTATTTTTATTTCGGATCAAATATCTTGTTTCCAGCACCGCTGACTTTTTCTTCAACAGTTAACTTGTTTTCTTACCTTCTTTATCAGCTCACTGTTTCTATGCGCGAAGGATGCTGTTCGGGAGCTCACCTTGCGCATAGATTCCGTGTTCCCTCAACCCTGCACTAAATGGTTCTTATGTCTTCTCTCTCTTCGAGCATCTTTGTTGTGAAACTAACTTATAATAATCAATCAATGCCACATCAAATAAAATTAAATGTGTGTCCCCTTCTCTCTTGGGAGCAAATTTTATGTGGTTAAGGGATATTAAATTCACTTCCAATCCAATCTACAGTCTTAAAATCTTATCATTTGCTTGATAAGTTCGTTCCTCTGAAGAAAACTATTATGGTCCTTACCGTGTTTTATCAAGTAAAATGTCGTAAATTATCAATTCTTTAGAGTTAGTCGTCAAGAATAATCCTGAGTCGAGAGAGGCTGGTTTTTAGCGGCATATTAATGCAAGAAAATCTCAATTATCGCTCCTCTGAAGACAGCCAATTAATTATCTTTGTGTTGAGAATGATGCGTTTACGCAATGTTGGAGACTGGAATTCCACGTCTACTTTTATTGGTGGTGGCAGAATTGAGCGGCGAATTAAGGTAGAATGTAAGGCCCTGCATGGCAGGATTTTAGCCGATAGCTGCGATGTTAACACTGGTAAAGGCAGCTAAAAACCTGCTCCTCAGCGCACGACACCTCACATCCACGGCCAGTATTTTATTCTCAGCAGCCGCTATTTTACATCCGAATTTTGGCATTCAGTGTATCGGCATTTTGTTTACACGAGCTGGCGGTGATAATGGACGCATCATGTAGTGGCTGATGGAGGAGCGCAAACCAGTGATACATGCTTTCGCTAGGCAAACATAAGCATCATGGGTGTCGGTTGGGCATCTATTTATTGGTGTGGGCTTTGCATAAAAGTGGGCATTCATTTATAAGTGTGGGTTTTGGATAAAAGTAGGCATTCATTTATACTGTAAGTGTGGTCTTTTGTTAAAAGTGGGCATTGATTTGTTAGTGTGGGCTTTGGTTAAAAGTGGGCGTTTATTTGTTAGTGTGGGCTTTGAATAAAAGCTGGCATTCATTAATAAGTGTGGGTTTTGGATAAAAGTAGGCATTCAATTATACTGTGAATGTGAGCTTTGGATAAAAGCGGACGTTCATTTGTTAGTGTGGGCTTTGGATAAAAGTGGGTATTTTTTTATTGTAGGCTGTGGATCAATATGGTCATTCATTTATAAGTGTGGGCTTTGAATAAAAATGAGGTTCTCCAAAATAATATGTGGGCCTTCATTTGCTGGTGTCGGGTTTGAATAAACGTTGGCATTCATTTATTAGTATGGGCTTCGGATGAAAGCATGGAGAACAAGCATAATGCCGTGATGAATGGTGGATTTTTGAGAAGTGTTAGTTGCGGTGCTAGGAAATGCAAATATTTGCAGAATAATTATTTGTGCTGATATGAACTCCTGGTGCTCACATTGAACAAGGATTATGTATTCAAATATTATTTGTTATGATTTGAGGGGAGGTTCTGGAATTGGGGCTAAATGTGATAGGGCTACAATAAATATTCGAAGTGTGCTTGTTGTGCAAGAGTTATAATAAGCAACAGTTGTGCTCGAACTGCAATATTGTGCAACAGTTGTGCTCGAACTGCAATATTGTGCAACAGTTGTGCTCGAGCTGCAATATTGTGCAACAGTTGTGCTCGAGCTGCAATATTGTGCAACAGTTGTGCTCGAGCTGCAATATTGTGCAACAGTTGTGCTCGAGCTGCAATATTGTGCAACAGTTGTGACAAAACTTCCGTTGAGGAATAGTTGTGCTTGAGCAAAAATTATGCAGAAGTTGTGTTGAAGGTGTAGGACGCACTATCACACTACCGGCAGGCATCATGAGTATCGTGTATCGAAGTCCGCCAATAAGCGTCCAGAATGCCCACAGACTTCTTGCACTCTTTTCAACTTAAAAGACTTTCCACACATACCCAAATATTAAGGGAAGAACTTGCGAAAGTAAGTGTAAAACCAATTGCATTCACACGAGTAACTCGCGCGAGCGCCAAGTAATAGTGGTGAGTCAGAGTAATTAGTTATCCTAAAATTGTTATTGCCAGAGCATGGGCAGTGATGAACGTAGATTATACGTCTCTGTATATGATGCCCCAGAAAATGATGTACCGACAGATGATAACCAGACAGAGGATAACCCGACAGATGATAACCCGACAGAAAATAACCCAACAGATGATGACCCGACAGAGGATAACCCGACAGATGATAACCCGACAGAAAATAACCCGACAGATGATGACCCGACAGATGATGACCCGAAAGATGATGACCCGACAGAAAATAACCCGACAGATGATACAACGCTAAATAGTGCCGCAATGTACGCTTCCCAACGCTTTCGTAATGTCTACTTTGCATCAATACGTTGTATGCTCGTTTGCTTCATAAATCACTCTAAAGGTCAAATAAAAGCAATAAGGTTCGGATGTTTTCGCAGGTGTTTTCGCTATTTTTCATTTGAGTTGTTTTTCCGTCGGTCGCTGGAGCGTTTTGGAAGTGACCTCTTTTGTTCAGGAGCCAAAAAAAAAAGTTGCAAGCAGTTGATGGGGCTTGAAAAAGCTGCGTAAGATCGATATTTTGATGACCAAGATTTTCATTGAAACACAGCTTACAAGATCATTGCGGTATAATTGTGGCAATGTGAAATTGATGTGTGAAGTTTTTTCTAATGACGCCCATAAGGGTATTGAACTTTTGAACCCTTTTCCCAACAGGAAAGATCTCTTAGCAGTGGTTCCCTGGACAAATATAGGAAATTCAACTCATGCAACCCCTAGAAGTCTGGTGTGATTTAATGTTTGAGTTACTATTTTAACATACGGACCATGAGGTAGACACCACATTCGGCGTCTCACAGAGAGTAATCAGAACAAATCTCGGCTTGCAGCGCCCTGACGCATCGCTGTCTCGAGTTCAAGGGGAAAGGGTCGAAAAATGAATGGGCCAAAATTTAGGGGCAAACATTAAAAGGTTAAAAAAGGGGCAGAAATGAACGGATCGAAATTGAAGGGTTGAAAATTGAAGGGTCGAAAGTTAAAGGGTTGTAAATTAAATGGAGGGTAAAAAAAATTGAGGGGTCAGTAATTCAAGGGTCAAAAAATTAGAGTCATTCTTGTGTGTTCAAATTCTAAATCACGACCATTTGGCTAGAAACCTAAATAAATTCATAAATATTTATTATTCTGACACATTACTTTAATTTACTTTATACATTACTGGAAATAAAACTAAGAATTTGATGTTTTTTAACACCTTTGAGGAAAAAAATAAGAAACTTTCAAAATGAATGTTGAACCTTATTTCTTATTTCGGTATTGAAGGAGTCTTGAAAATATTAAATTCTCTTTTTCAGTAACGTTATAAGCAGAACTGCGTTAGAACTAAAATATTCTAAGGTCTACTTTAGAATGTTTTGTTCCCGGGTGTTTTATTTAAATTAAGGAAAGAAGAGAAACAATTCAGTTTATTCCTGAAAAGTTGATGCAAAAAATAGCGCCATAGCGGATCATAAATTCCTTTACGTCAAAGTCCCTAAACATTATTCAGTGGCAACACCATAAATCAATGCGCTGTTAATGTTATCTTTGTCAGTGATTTAATCAACCGACTGCAAAACAGCACTATGTTCTCTGTTCGTTCTTAGAAATTTAGGAAAAGAATGATTTATTTGCTATAAATATTCTAATTTTCTAACATCTCGAACAAAACAATGTTTTATAATTGTCATTATTGTGCAACAGTTGCTTATTTACAGACTTGAAATAGACCTATATTGTAATTGTTGATGCACAGTAAGGAACAGCTATTTTAATTGAGTCATCGGCCACCCTGCAGAATGATGCGTTGAGCAGTTTAGTACAATTCTCCACCCTGGGGAATGACGCGTTGTGCAGTTTAGTACAATTCTCCAATGTGTGAAGTGACGTGTTGTGCAGTTTAGTACAATTCTCCAACGTGTGAAGTGACGTGTTGTGCAGTTTAGTACAATTCTCCAACGTGTGAAGTGACGTGTTGTGCAGTTTAGTACAATTCTCCAATGTGTGAAGTGACGTGTTGTGCAGTTTAGTACAATTATCCAATGTGTGGAGTGACGTGTTGTGCAGTTTAGTACAATTCTCCAACGTGTGAAGTGACGTGTTGTGCAGTTTAGTACAATTCTCCAATGTGTGGAGTGACGTGTTGTGCAGTTTAGTACAATTATCCAATGTGTGGAGTGACGTGTTGTGCAGTTTAGTACAATTCTCCAATGTGTGAAGTGACGTGTTGTGCAGTTTAGTACAATTCTCCAATGTGTGGAGTGACGTGTTGTGCAGTTTAGTACAATTCTCCAATGTGTGAAGTGACGTGTTGTGTAGTTTAGTACAATTCTCCAATGTGTGGAGTGACGTGTTGTGCAGTTTAGTACAATTCTCTAATGTGTGAAGTGACGTGTTGTGTAGTTTAGTACAATTATCCAATGTGTGGAGTGACGTGTTGTGCAGTTTAGTACAATTCTCCAATGTGTGAAGTGACGTGTTGTGCAGTTTAGTACAATTCTCCAATGTGTGAAGTGACGTGTTGTGTAGTTTAGTACAATTCTCCACCCTGGGGAATGACGCGTTGTGAAGTTTAGTACAATTGTACGAGACTGCCCTGGTCGTACCACAAGATCTTATCCCGACCTCGGCAAACGAGGGGTTATTCTTCACGAGATCGCTGTATCATTTTTCCAATTGAGCATGATTTATGAACAGGATTTTACCTCACTATCTGTAATGACTTCCATAAATCAAACACTTAATGCCAACGGATGGAGGTCGCTCTGTAACGCGGACCGCGTAGTGCGTTCTGTTACCTGCTATGCGGGATCACGTACCTCCCATTATGTACAGTTACCTGAAGTATCGTTGCGTACAGTATTGCCACGAACAGTATTGTTACGCACAGTATTGTTACCTGTAGTATTGCTACGCACAGCATTGTTACGCACAGTATTGTTACGTGCAGTATTGTTACGTACAGTATTGTTACGCACAGTATTATTACGTGCAGTATTGTTACGCACAGTATTGTTACGGGAAGTATTGCCACGCCAAGTATTCTTACCTACAGCATCGTTACGTTTAGTATCGTTACCTACAATATTGTTACGTTTAGTATCGTTACCTACAATATTGTTACGTACAGTATTGTTACACACAGTATTGTTACGTGCAGTATTGTTACGTACAGTATTGTTACACACAGTATTCTCATGTAAATTATTATTATTATTACGTACAGTTTACGAGATCGCGTACCCCATAAATGGTGAGCTTTCTCTGTCAGCGAAAGTAGGAGTAAAATGAGAATGTTTCTCTCGATTAACGAAGTAAAATTATTGTTTTGAAATTTCAAACACTTGATACGAAGCTGGAAATTGAATAATATGATTTATGATTTAGATTTATATGATGATTTTGGACTACCTTGAACATGAGTAATTGTATTTCATTGCATGCAAAGCTTGTATCTCGCTCAAAAAAAATTTAGAGGCCTTAATTCTTACTTGGAAGTTCCTCAGACCTTTAATATCACACATGCGGAAACAACAATCAAGATCCTAGTGATCGTGAGGACCTCTGTAACTTTTATATCACACAAACGAGGACAAGGATTAAGCTCCCAGGATACTTTCAGGATACTCAAAAATTTGTGAGAACACATAAGACGGTAACGACCAAGGCCCTAGTGTTCTCACAGTTTGAAATAAAGGAAAAGAAAGAAAAACAAAATATTTCCAATAAAGATGATACAAAAAACACCATTGATCTTTAAAATATCCTAAGATCTCACACCGGAGAACAGAAAGCAGCCCCGAGACCTGCTCGCACAAAGTCCACATCATTGGTCTTTGAAATGTCCTAAAATCCCCCATGGAAGAACAGTAAGCATCCACAAGACCTGCTCTCACGAAGTCCACCTGCCGCAACCCGCACACCCACGCCCCGGTCGCAGGCGTGAGCCAGGCTTGTCTTTGCTGACCTGGCCTCCGTGGCCTTTAAAATATCCTAAGATCCCACGGGGAGAACAGTAAGCAGCCACTAGACCTGCTCTCACGAAGTCCACCTGCCGCACTCACGCCCCGGTCGCAGGCGTGAGCCAGGCTTGTCTGCCACGCTGACCTGGCGGTGACCCGCACGTCGTGACCTCAGCGCAAGTCCGTCACTCACGCGCCATTTGGGCAGGGGTCACGTGGTCGCCGGTCGTGTCGCGCGAGGTGCTGTGTCTTGGTTTGGTGTGACTCAAGGAGGCTCGTGTTCTTGTCTTGTGTGACAAGGAGGCTCGTGCCTTTGTCTTGTGTGACAAGGAGACTTGTGTCTTTGTTTTGTACGGCGAGGAGGCTCGTGTTTTTGTCTTGTGTGACAAGGAGGCTCGTGCCTTTGTCTTGTGTGACAAGGAGACTTGTGTCTTTGTCTTGTATGAAAAGGAGGCTCGTGTGTTTGTCTTGTGTGACAAGGAAGCTTGTGTCTTTGTTTTGTGCGGCGAGGAGGCTCGTGTCTTTTTCTTGTGTGACAAGGAGGCTCGTGGCTTTGTCTTGTGGGACAAGGAGACTTGTGCATTTGTCTTGTGTGACAAGGAGGCTAGTGCCTTTGTCTCGTGTGACAAGGAGGCTTGTGCCTTTGTCTTGTATAACAAAGATCTCATGATCTCTCCAACAAAGCGTACGCTAACTCCGTAACGAATGGCCCTCCCAGAGATTACGATCAGGAGTTAATGAGATGCTAATTGATTATGATAATCAAAATGTACGAATGACGTCTGCCACACGCCGTGTGTGATGAACACCTAAAACATTTCCAGGAAAAAATACGCTGTCAGTGCTATCTGAACGGAACAATTAATTAAAGGATTATTTTGCGTAGCACTGACTTTTATGCTCAATCTTTGAACCGCCACAATTGTTTCAGTAACTGTAGTGTATTAGTTTATAAGCCGAGATTGCAATTACCTTTTAAATATTCGCAGTCAATTCGAACAAAGCTCTAAGAAAAAGCATTCTAATTGAGATATGAGTTTCAATAATTGAATTTCAGTAAAAACATTGAATGACTTTCCCATAATTTAAACGACAATATTCTCTATTCCACCTGCGTACAAAATTATACCATCTTCATACTATTACAAAAACATTTGGAACACCATTGTAAACAAGATTCACTTACTTTGAAATTTAACTGTGAGCACAAGAGCTCAATATCTTCGATTATTGTCTGCCGAATTAATTATTCTGCGCCGTGGGTCGTAGAATTAATTACTATGCACCGTGGGTCGTAGAGGCTCTCTCTTCATTGATCCCGCGCAGCACAATCTGCAGAACAGCTGTTCGTCTAACTCGCCACACGCGTTCAGAAAAAAAAGACTCCCCTCCCCCTTGGTTGTAAAAGATTCATTTCTAACTAAAAAATTTAGTAAAAAGTTCACTCCTCCCTCCCAAGCTGGGGGATGACTCATTCGAGTTCATGTCTTTAAGTAGAAAGGGAAGTGGAACTCGAAAGGGTCTTCTCGACAAAGGATTCGACTATACCTTCCCACCGAGTGTAAGCTGCTGATATGATCAGGTGCAGGTGTTGGATCAGGACAGATTGGAGTTAGGGTCTATTGAAAAAACTGATCTCCGATAGCATCTACACAACTGCTCAAAGGGCTGTAAAAAGCAGACCCTCTGATGCCTTTGACCTCTTCTCGAACTTATGACGCATTTGGATTTGAGCACAAAGTCAGGACTGGCTCTGTCGGTGCGGCTTTGAAACGCTGGATGGACGACTTGAGCTTGCGCAGACTTATCCTCAGCTGCAGGGTCAGACTTGAAGTGTTGAACAGTGGCGACCGAACCTCCATTTTGCGATACCGGTGTTTGATAGTGATGGTCTTATACGGTCACTTTCAGGTGTAGGGCGAACGAACGGAATATGATAACGTTTTAGGTCATGTTCCGCGAGTATAGTAGAGCGTTTTAGGTCATGTTACACGAGTATGGTAGTGTTTTAGGTCATGTTACACGAGTGTGGTAGAGCGTTTTATGTCATGTTACACGAGTATGGTAGTGTTTTAGGTCATGTTACACGAGTATGGTAGTGTTTTAGGTCATGTTACACGAGTATGGTAGAGCGTTTTATGTCATGTTACACGAGTATGGTAGTGTTTTAGGTCATGTTACACGAGTGTGGTAGAGCGTTTTATGTCATGTTACACGAGTGTGGTAGTGTTTTAGGTCATGTTACACGAGTATGGTAGTGTTTTAGGTCATGTTACACGAGTGTGGTAGAGCGTTTTATGTCATGTTACACGAGTGTGGTAGAGCGTTTTATGTCATGTTACACGAGTATGGTAGTGTTTTAGGTCATGTTACACGAGTGTGGTAGAGCGTTTTAGGTCATGTTACACGAGTATGGTAGTGTTTTAGGTCATGTTACACGAGTATGGTAGAGCGTTTTATGTCATGTTACACGAGTATGGTAGTGTTTTAGGTCATGTTACACGAGTATGGTAGAGCGTTTTATGTCATGTTACACGAGTATGGTAAAGTATTAAAAAGGGGACTTTATGACATCCATATGTAAAGATGCAGAATAACTTTTTTGTTTTTCAAAATTATTCACAACTACACTCTACAAAATTTGTTTACGAACGTAAAAAGAATAGCGCGTTTTACAAAGCAAATCACAACTGCAGCGCACAATATTTATTTGTAAGCATGTAGAAAATTTCACTGGTTTTGCTGGATATTTCCCAATCTCACTCTGGATTTTGACATAGTTTCTCTTGTTATCGGAGGGCATTTGGATCTGGACCGTAAAAGACGCCCTAGCCGCCGTGTTGTGGGCAGATTGTGCGGGCCGAAGGTTAAAGGCTGCTGGTCAGCGGCATCTGTAGGGGGCGGAGCAGCTGAAATGACCATCACTCCTCGCAGCATGAGTGATTCTCATAAATTCATTGACAATCTCGCCATGAATTCATGAATCCATAATTCCTACCTTTGTACCAGCAATGACAATCTTGACATGAGTTCATAAATCCTGCCTTTATACCAGCAATGACAATCTTGACCTGAGTTCATGAATCCATAAATCTTGCCTTTATATCAGCAATGACGATCACTCATCGGAGCATTGGAGGTATTGTGTTGAAATAAGAGTACTGTTGCTTGTGCCTGAAAATAAACGGTTGAAAATGTGTTCCGTTGGTGCCTGTGTGTGACTGGTGTCTGACGGCACGGGGCTTGGGGACAACTCAAGCATGGGCCACTTGGCTCGTTTCTGTTGACATTTTCTACTCTATTGTATTCTAATTATTTGCGGATGTGAAAGATTAGGCAAATTATAAATAAGTGTAGGCTGGTAATTGCAAACATTCCCAGGTGGGTAAATAACAATTGGCTTCTGCGCATAGTAGATTCTGTATATTTTAGTATACTGAAAATGATTTTTTTAGAGGAACGATTTGGGATTTGCATGAAAACACAGATATACAATTTAATTTTCATCTCTTCAGAGCACATCGACTTTTTTAAACTATAATTCGCATGAAATTTGGAGTAGACTTTCACTGAGGAAATTACTTCAACAGCGCACTATCGCGTCAGATATTCAAAATCAGTCCAATATCCTCACAACTTCCGTCTTCATTATTTTGTTTTACTTAATAAAATCTTAGAATTTTCATACTAACTCTGTTCTCCAATTTCAAGAACATTTGCGCATAACAGCGCTCTTGCGTTCTTCTTTACGCACTGTGGCGCATTAACAAAACGTGTGCAGCCGCAAGTGAACATTTACAAGCGAAGAGAGAAATCACTTATGAATCAAATCATGCAGCAACTTTCATGCTGAATTCCATTATGGCATACAACTCGTAAACAGTGTAAGTTATGGTGCAGTTCAGTGAAAGAACTTCTACGATTCTCCCTGAAAAAGACGTGGGTGTGGACTTAGTTTTGTGGCGCAGGTAATCGTAGAGCCGCTGCTTGCAGGCGTGCAGCACATGTGACGGCATGAGTTGATACGTACTCCAATCGTACGAGTTTTTTGATGAAGCATACGCTGTGCCACAAGTGCAAAATGTACACACGACTATCAGAATTGTGGTAACCATGATGTTGACTATAGTACCATAAGCAATGGAATATTTATCAGATCCTAAGCAAGAAACTGTGCGCTGAATATCCCGTACGTTTGGAACTGTGTGCACGTACGCATGGCGTTCTTTGACTGTGCGCATGATGCTGTGTGACTGTACACCACATGCCATCGCACGCATGATGCTGTGTGACTGTACACCACATGCCATCGTACGCATGAAGCTGTGTGTTTGTACACCACATGCCATCGTACGCATGAAGCTGTGTGACTGTACACCACATGCCATCGTAAGCATGATGCTGTGTGACTGTACACCACATACCATCATACGCATCAAGCTGTGTGACTGTACACCACATGCCATCGTTAGCATGAAGCTGTGTGACTGTACACCACATGCCATCGTACGCATGAAGCTGTGTGACTGTACACCACATGCCATCGTACGCATGATGCTGTGTGACTGTACACCACATGCCATCGTACGCATGAAGCTGTGCGAACGTGAGTATGAAGCAGTAGAACTGCACGAAAGCTGTTCACCAGTACGCAAGAACCTATACCATTGTACACCACATTCTACCAGTATGAAGCTGTTCACCAGTAAGCATGAACCTGTACTATTGTACACCGCATTCTACCAGTATGAAGCTGTTCACCAGTAAGCATGAACCTGTAATATTTTACACCACATTCTACCAGTATGAAGCTGTTCACCAGTACGCAAGAACCTGTACTATTGTACATCACATTCTACCAGTATGAAGCTGTACCCCCGTACAACCAGATGCTGGAGCTCTTAATTCTAGCGAGTCTATTAGCATCGATCAGCAGAATGAGATTTATCGTGGAGGGCCTGCAGTAACTCATTGGCTGCAATAAAATCTCCCTCGAGAGATCGAACGTAAATTTAACTTGCTCGTGCTCGTGTCACCAGCCCTGGGGTAGCTGCGGCCACCGGCAGCCCTCGCTGGCATTCCTGGTGCTGCTGGGACCCGGGGCTCCGTGGGGCAGTCTTGCAGTCCTGCTGCTGGTGGCTGGCCTTCCTTGGTGGCATGGCCCGCGTTGTTCTGGGCATGGTGGCTAGGGGGCGTCTGGGTATGGTGGCTTGGTGTCATCTGGGTATGGTGGTTGGGTATCATCTGGGTATGAAGGCTTGCGATCATCTGGGTATGGTGGTTGGGTATCATCTGGGTATGAAGGCTTGGTATCATCTGGGTATGGTGGCTAGGTGGCGTCTGGGTATGGTGGCTTGGTATCATCTGGGTATGGTGGCTAGGTGGCGTCTGGGTATGATGGCTTGGTATCATCTGGGTATGGTGGCTTGGTATCATCTGTGTATGGTGGCTTGGTATCATCTGGTTATAGTGGCTAGGGAGCATCTGGGTATGAAGGCTTGGTATCATCTGGGTATGGTGGCTGGGCTTTATCTGGGTGTGATGGCTGGGTATCAATTGGGTGTGATGGCTTCGCATCATCTAGGTATGATGGCTTGGTATAATCTGGATATGATGGCTTCGTTTGATCTGGGTAAGGGAGCTGGGCATCATCTGTGTATGATGGTTGGGGATTAAATTCGGTCGTTGAGAATGTAAGAAATAGAGTCATCGAGAAAAACTTTAGTTTATGACATCTACTCTCGGTCCAATTTACATCTATATTGGTTACCAAATTCCGACTTGCATTTTTTCGCCGATTTCAATATAAAGAGATTGGGTTCTTTGATTGGTGCAATCTTTGGCTGGAATGCTTTAGGTATTTAAAATAAATAATTTTGAAAGAATATTAACGCACTCGAACAAGAATGCGCCACACTTTCTACCAAGGCTGGTAAATTTAATTTCATATTAAGAAACAACAGATACAGAATAGGAGCACCAAAGAAAATTTAAATCGAAGCATAAAAAAATTATACGCTGAAATTCACCGAAATGCAAAGCTCCTAACCAAAATAATTCACGTATGTTTCTCCAAGATGTCCCAATGGACGAACGATCAAAGCGCGGCGTCAGCACAAAGTCTGCAGCGGCTCATTGGGCTTCTCATCTAATTTTCTGGCCACGTTCCCCCAGAATTCCCTCTGCGGGCAAATCTTTGGGATGCAAAAGTTCTCTAATTTGTCTTTTTGTATGTTCGTGATTCAGGTTGTGATTAATTTCTTTCAGCCTTTTCGGAATGTTCGAATTAAAGATAAACAACACCGATGGTTACTTCATTGAAATAGAATGTTGCAGCCCTCGTTCCTGTTGATGGCGTTGAAATTTCGCTAAAGAATAACTGAAGACGAATTATGATGAACAATTATTTTCATGTATTCTCTGCATCGTTTTTCTATTCGTGTGGCTGAGTGTAAGTTTTATCAGTGAAATTTTTTGGAGCGTTACGGAGACGATTAAATATTGCTTCTGATATTTGTTATTGATTTCAGTTTAGTTTATAAAGAGTTATTGCAATTTACTGGTATTTATTCTTTCTATGGATTTCAAAAACTGCAAATTTGTCCGTCCCATCTATCAAATATGATTCAGAATTCACTCGTTACTCTCTTCACCCCAGCAGCTGAACAGCTCCTGAGTGTTTTGCTTCAGCTCTCTTTGTCGCAATTTTCCACTAGTTGGAGTGATCGAACTCAGCTGTAACATTTCCCGATGTTTTTTAACGTATTCCAAGCTCCTTCTTATGTCATAATTGCATCATATATTTAACCGGATCATTTTACGCCATCATCTTCCTCCCTTTTCCTGTCTCGAAATTTTTTGTCCCGTGGACCTTCAAAATTCCAAAATATTTTTATACTCCCCATCGTAGCATCTCAATAAACTGGTTTCAACTTTCAGCTGCCCTTGCGAATATTTTTTGCGTTTAGCTCAAGTTGAATTCCAGAACCCTTCTGTTCTTTCCTCTTGCGCATTTATCCTCATCTTCAGATGACCGAATTCCAAAGTCCTTTTCTTTTTTAGAACTTGCGTTCCTCTCCGTAACTCGGGACTTGGACAGTCCGCATTCCAGAACAGACTTCAGAGAGATGCTGGAGCAGCGAACGATGGTTGCGATGAGGCTTCAAGGAGATGTCTAACGCCGCAGTAACAGTTACTGCAGCTCCATTTGGAATACTGGCACCACTCTTCATTACGCTCCATCTGCGCTTCTTCTCTTCCTTCCTTCATGTTTTTCTGGGTCTTTTAAGGAAAGAATTGGGCTCTCCAGAAACGAGAAAAGCTAGCCGTGAAGAAATGACAAAATGCTGTCTCCCTCAACGAGCTTCTCGGACGTAGGGAAATTGCTAGCGGCACCCTTCCAAGAATAGGAATTGGGGAATTACTTGGGGTGAGTTGGCGGAAGAATGAGAAGCATTAGTTAGGCATTCATTAGGGCAATGCGGCTCTCGTGAGAGTGAAAAATTGCATGGAATATATCTGCTTAAAGAAGCAGCTCAGACTATTACATTTGCGGTAAAATTCTTGAGAACCATTCACAAACTCAAGTGAATTTCGTGCTGTAATCTCGAGTTGTTTCTGAGCCTTATCAACAGTCATTGCAACGGAACCACGCTACGAAAGAAGAGATCGAACAGTTTTAGTGAAGCCGAGGATAATCTGAAAATTACTACTTAAGAGAGTTAAACCAAAACTCGTTCCAAATCGTTGACAATATTTGACGGTGAAAGATTGTGTACATATGAAGTTTTGAATTCCGTTTCTAGCCTTCCAACCGGAGCACAAATGTTCTTTTGGTTACTGCAGGTTTGTACCTTAGTTTAATTAACACGTAACTGCTTTGGGTGACCAACCGGTGATCTCTGAGGGGATTTCTATAATACAACCAGCCCACCGCAATTTAAATACTCAGTGTTCATAAATACTTAATCAAAACCAAATGTTTGTCATTTTTTGTTCTTTTTGATTTTTTATACTGAATACTTAAACTGCGAAATTAAGTTTTTGATGATAAAACTTACTTCAAGTTGAGGGGAATTTTGAAAAGAATTCAGCTTGAACTCCTCCCTTGCCTCAGTCAACGTGTTGATGATGAGCAAAAGAACTGCGGGCACACGCTTCACAGACGGTAGCCATTGGCTACCAGCTACTATTCCATCGACAACACGTAATTTTACAACACACTTATTCCTGATCGAGTTAAACCAAGTAGAGTTACTGCTATGGGTATACATTCACATTTAATGTTGGGAACAGTGTGCCTGATTTGATAATTTGATTTGATGCACCACAACCGAAAGCATCTGTAGAAAATCCCTGGGTTATAGCATGTAAGTTAGAGGTTATTTACAATCAGAGTATGTGGAAATTGAGCTTCGTGGGAGACCGCTCATTCGTTCTTGCAGAGGTTCGTGAAACTGAACTCTGGAGAAATTAAACATTCCTTTCTACAAATCACGGCACATTTAAATTTCTAAATTTTTTGTGCACAATAATCGCATTTCAGTAGAAGCTAAATTATGAAAGAAATAGAGAAGAAGTACTTTAAAAACATTTACTCTGAACGTTTCGAGCCTAGGCTCAT
>JACJUY010004803.1:39797-60834 GCA_014220935.1 Platorchestia sp. MABIK
AACATTGGCTGCAATATGAACATTGGCTGCAAAATGAACATTGGCTGCAATATGAACATTGGCTGCAATATGAACATTGGCTGCAATATGAACATTGGCTGCAAAATGAACATTGCATGGCTGCAATATGAACATTAGCTGCAGTATGAACATTGACTGTAATATGAACATTGGCTGCAATATGAACAATGACTGCAATATGAACATTGGCTGCGATATGAACATTAGCTGCAATAGGAACATTAGCTGCAGTATGAACATTGACTGCAATATGAACATTGACTGCAATATGAACATTGACTGCAATATGAACGTTGGCTGCAATATGAACATTGGCTGCAATATGAACATTGGCTGCAATATGAACATTGGCTGCAATATGAACATTGGCTGCAATATGAACATTGGCTGCAATGTGAACATTGTCTGCAATATGAACATTGGCTGCAATATGAACATTGGCTGCAAAATGAACATTGCATGGCTGCAATATGAACATTAGCTGCAGTATGAACATTGAATGCAATATGAACATTGGCGCTGCAATATGAACATTGGCTGCAATATGAACATTGGCTGCAATATGAACATTGGCTGCAAAATGAACATTGCATGGCTGCAATATGAACATTGGCTGCAATATGAACATTGACTGCAATATGAACCAGCGGTATTATAGCGTATAGATGGTATTGGGGTGTAATACTAGTCCCTTTTCGGGCTGTGTTCGATTTAACGCCTTCGGTTGTACTACCATTCCATGAGTAATTTTTTCGTTTTATAATTGCCACTATTTCCTAAGAATATTATTTCTTCACAACAAATGTCTCAAACTCACGAGTTTCTTATTTCCCACGATGGATAAATATCGATAATTTGTTCACGGTGATATTGGTCGGATGTCGATCCAGGGCATCCTCATCAGGATATCCCCTGGAGGAAAATTGTTCACGAAGGGATTTTGTGAGAGGGAACCAAACGGCTCGAAGGAAAATGCAGAGTGGGTATTTCGTTTATGATCATCTCATGGACCTCGGGGAATAGGGTATTGTACACGAATGGAATTTGCACTTCGATGAAAAGTTTAAGTTTCACTCTCTATTTTCTCAACGAGATTCTCGCAGTTTTGCATGGTGAGTGTTGAGACAGTTATGAAATTTGGTAGCTCACTTGAACTTATTTAAAAAAAAAACAGAAACCATTAACTCTTTATCAGTTTTTTAACGACTCCTGTATCCCACCGTTACTAGCCGTCCCGTAAAACCATGACTCACTTTACGTCGAATAAACCTGACGCTAATGCCAGGTATTGTACACGCTCAACCAGTCACGTCAACCCCAACCCCCGTTACTTCCCTATTCGCCCCACTCTCACCTCCCATAGGTGCATTCTTCTGTTCATCCCACTCTCCCCCCACGTGGGTACATGTCCCTGTTCACCCCACTCTCACCCCACATGGGTACATTCCCCTGTTCACCCCACTCTCACCCCACATGGGGACATTCCCCTGTTCACCTCACTCTCACTCCACATGGGCACATGCCCCTGTTCACCCCACTCTCACCCCACATGGGTACATTCCCCTGTTCACCCCACTCTCACCCCACATGGGTACATTCCCCTGTTCACCCCACTCTCACCCCACATGGGTACATTCCCCTATTCACCCCACGAACTGTAATCCTCCTCTCACCTCCACGTTTGAGCCAATTGACCCCTCGTTAAGCTGGCCGATGTTCACGGCGGTGGTCGGGAGCGGAGACCGAGCCTCAAAGCAGGGCTGTGATGGTGATGAGCAGGTGGTGAGGAGATCGAGAGTGATCGAGGGTGATGACGGTCACTTGGAAGCCCGCAATTACGTGCCAGGCTCCACCACCGCCCGTACGAATAGCATTGCGGGACGCGGCCTTCCTGCACCAGGTGTGTGGTCCCAGAGCCGGCCTGCGCAAGCCTACAGTGCGACCTGCGTACTAAATTGTGCGCTAACTGCTCCGAGCTTCGCAGCGGCTGGCTGATGCGACCCTTGTTCTCAGGGGATGCTTGAAATTGCCCCTTTGAGAGCTGGTAGTAGGAGTTGGTAGCTTTGTTCAGTTGTTGTACATGTTTGTAATATTTTTCATATTTAAGTGTTCTTGTCCGTTTGTGAGCTGCTGTTTGGAGTTTGTAGCTTTGTTCAGTTGTTGTACATGTTTGTAATATTTCTTATATTGTAGTGTTCTTGTCCGTTTGTGAGCTGTTGTTTGGAGTTTGTAGCTTTGTTCAGTTGTTGTACATGTTTGTAATATTTCTTATATTGTAGTGTTCATGTCCGTTTGTGAGCTGCTGTTTGGAGTTTGTAGCTTTGTTCAGTTGTCGTACATGTTCATGATATTTGATGTACTTGTTATTTGTTCAGTCGGGTCGATGTTGAGTATGTGCGTTTATTCGATATTTGCTCGGGTCATGTTGAGAATGTGCGTTCGTTAGGAATGTTGAGGCTTTCTGTTCATTTTGTATATTTGTTTCTTTCAACTTTTCATTGAATGAGATTGTTGATGCGCATCTTGAAGCGTTACGTTCATCGGGAAACTACATTTATTTTAGTGCTTTAAATATTTGTCAGTAACCATTTACTACAGAAATAAACAAAATTACGCCTTGTAACGTAGTAACTTTCTTTCTTAGGTAAATACTCGCTAATAAACTGAGAATTACTATTTTAATTCTTGGTTATGAGGAAGTAATTTTAATGCTTACTGACATTCCATTGTCGCCTTCATTTGTTTTGCACATACTGAACAAATATAGTACTTAGCAAAACACTTTTGATTATTTTCTACAAATGTTGAACATGTGGAAAGCTTCGCTTAGCAGCCTCAATTTTGAAGATAGTGCCTGTGAGCCATAAAGCTTTAAGTTTTCATACGGTATAGAGATCCTTCACAATGGTATTCCTTGTGTCGTTTAGTATCAGGTTCACTTTTGAGGGAAGTAGGGATGCATCTCGTAATATAGGGCGTGATATTCTTCCAAACTGAGCGCACCTAACACAAAGACAACTACGACGCTTATACTCGGAAGCTGTTGAAGGTCTTTCCAAAATGAGGAAGAACTTTTGATTTTATTTTTAATATCGCACCCCTTTTAACTCTTCACTTCTGTTATAATTTCGAATCAACTACCGTGATGGGAATTCATAAAATTTTTGAAAAACTTCAGCAACCATGGAGCGGGTGTAAACTATATTCATCACGTTAGTTATTGACTACAGATTGGTAAAACAATGTCTACCATATATTCGATCATGACTTAAAAGTTTTTAATTCATCCTCAAGAGCCTAAGTATAACTTCAAAAAAACTAAGCCATGATTATTCGAACACTCGTTGCGACGGAAGATACGAAGATACGGCACTTTGGAGAGGAGGTACGGCACTTTGGACAGTGTATAAGACACGTTATTTAGAGGCTAGACCCACAGGAGTCACTGCACACAGGCAGGCTGGCTTCGGTGTGCCCTGAGGCGCGCCGTATCGCCGCGGCATCTCCTCTAATCTGACGATGGCCGACCGATAACTGCTGCCCTGTCTTCCACACATCCTGCTGTCCGTTTGTCGGACTCTTATTTTCTTGTTTTCGTTGTTTGCCGAGCTCTTATTTTACTGTTTTTGCTATTTGCCGGGTTCTTGTTTTGCTGTTTTTGCTGTTTTCGTTGTTTGCCGGGCTTTTGTGTAGAGATTTTCGGTGTTTGCCAGACTTTTTTTTTCTTTTGTTTGTACTGTAACTCTTATCATGACCATTCTTATCATGTCATGACTTCTCTTATGACCATCCCTCGTCATGACCTCTTCTCAACATCATGACATTCTCTCGTCATGACCCTCTCTCTTGGCCTTTCTTAATCACTTCCCATTTTTCATGGCCTCCCTCACTCAACAAAATTTTTAAATAGAAAACCGCGAATTAATCGTAATCATAAAAAGAGATGGGAAAAATACTTGCTGATATCATTGAGAACTGTCTGTGTTCTTTTCTGATTTCCGATCAAGTTATTAAAATCCGATTGACCTGTCTTAGTTTACATCATTATAATATGAATTTAAAGTTTATTTATGGCTTCCTAGCCACACTAAATGTGCTCTCAAGAGAGGGAAGAAGGTGCCATTTACTTTAAAGTTAAGGGAACAGGGAATCTATGCCCAAGGTGTGTTTCAACGAGGATTTCTTTCGCACGCAAACAGCAAGATTGAAAAAAATTCATGACGCTCAATGAAAAAGTTTAGATAGTATGAAACATGGGCTGAAGAAGGGACAGCAGTGAACCCATAAAAGATTGTTCGCTATCGAACGGAAAAAAAAAACTTTTCAACAAAAACTTTGAAAAACACTTTTCAAAATTTTTTTTCAAAGCCTACCCTCTGGCACCTCGCATGTTCCCCATAGGAGCACTCATTCCCATAGAGATTATTTCATAATATCATCAGTTTTCATTATGGACTGCGTAAAAACTGCTCTGGCACAAGTATGTAAATCTTCCTCCCTCAGTATACTGGTAAATAATGGTGGGGGAAAGGAAGGGGGAAGGAGGGAGAGCGGGAGCTGGAGGGGGCTCAGAAGGGAGAGGGGGTGGCACCTGGAAACGGGGGGGACATGTGGGGGGATACTCCTGCATTCCTCTTCTCAGGAACTCAAAATGTTAGCTATGAGAGCCAAAATATTTTTTATTCCCTAACTCGCATTTCCGCCTGATTTGTTTTCAGTTAAATTTCACATATACTTTAGAGAAACTGGTCATTTGACACTCATTTTTGCTGAACAAATGCGACTCCGACGAATTTTTCAAAGACTCACTCAATGCGACACCACACATGTAACCCTCGCAGCCAATTCAGGCCGGGCTTCGCTGCGTGCAAAAGAACAGAAATGAAATGTGACATTAGTGACGCGTGATGGTGACGAGTGGCAGAGGTAGTGACGATCGTATAAAATATCTGATTTTGGTCCAGCTTCTCACTCATTGGCAGAGTCTGAAAGACGGTTTTTTCCTTAATTTACATATTCTTAAATTGAGATCATGGACAGTTTTAGATGGCAATGAATTATCCCAAATGAGGTACGTGGGCTCCACAGCAAGATTGCTTGGCTTCGTTTACCAGCGTAGTTGTCGTCAAAGATATAACAATAAAAGGAAGAAAGAAGAGTATGGCATGTGGTGTACCGGGAAGAAAACTCAAAAGAGGCTCCCAAGTTCGTTCCTTTCCAGGACCCCTTAGGGGCAGATGGACCTGCGCCCTTAGCAAGACGAGACAAGTGCGGCAGTAATTCGCATGATGACCGTAGAAATAATATAGGGTGCCCGGACCCAAATTTGTAGTGGTCACTCTGGCAGCAAGATCACTTTCTCCAGCGGCGGGACATGGCCGCCTGCGGTTGGCTACTGTGTCTGGCGCGCTCAGCCAATCAGCGCCCACATTGCGCGCTTCCTCTCGTCTCGTTGAGTAGAATTTAAAAGCGATTGTTGGCCTGTCTCATTATTCATTGGTATTTACTCGCATCTGCGGGCCGATGCAACATTGATTTCAGGCTACTGACGTGCACATCTGGGCGCCATTTGAGATCGTGCACGGTCTGAATTTGTTAAGAGCTCGAGCTAGGGTTTACTTTGGAGGAAAATGCTTAGGAAATGGAGTTGAAGACGATTTTTGGGCATTGAAGATTACTAGAATTTCTTGCACACCTGCTCTGCGGGCCTGGAGTCTTGGACGTGGTGAGTTGTGAAGGACGGCGCCATAGAGGACGATGATGGCCTTACTGCTGTACAATTTTATTGCAATATTTCGTTACAGACAATAACAAATGCGTCTCAGATTGATGTGTCTGCTGTAGAACGGGGACACCTGGCAAGAGATGCGTAAAATTTATACTCTATTGCACAGATAAGGCTGTTCCTTTGGAAATTTTTAGCTCTGCCAAGAACTGTTCGTTTGACGATAAGGAGGAATTCAAACTAGTGTTACCTTATGTGTTTTCTTCAAGACAGTTTGGAAAGCTGTGATCGAAGTCTATAAAGTTTGCAAGTAGACCCGAATGTGCGTGTGTCTTCATGTAGCACACATATTAACCTTCAGGAGTAACTTTTTTGAATTGAAAGCCTTTGAGCAATCAGTAGAGGATGGATGCTGCTTCAGTAAAGATTCAAGTTTCTACTAAAATGAGAATGACGTCAGTAAGGACTGGGATTCGTGATTTAAAAATGAGAACCTCCCTCCTTTTTGCAAGATATCATTCGTGAATATCGGGTCACACCGATGTTTTTGTTCAGAAGTCAGTCGATTTTAAGAATGACACGACCTCATCTTCCTGAAACAAAAATTTTAGTAATTTTGGGAGCTTTTAGAACACATAGAACGTCAAGTGGTTGCCGACACAGGTGCTGTGCGACCGTCAGGGAATCGTCAGACACTCCAATGACAACTAGATGTACGTTCTTTTCAACTCTAGCCGACAGTTTTTTTATGATTTTGAAAAATGTCTTTTGTACTTCAGACATGCTGATGCACAAGATAGTGTCACTGAGGACAGTGCTCACCTTCAGTTGAATTGTATTCTTTTTGCATCATTCATTATCTGCATTATTTTCATTCTTTTGCATTATATTGGAAGACGAGAATTACGCTCACGCTGTTTTGTAGAGGTTATGGAACGTGCAGCGTGTTTTATAAACGAAAAATGTCTGATAAAATATTGTACTCCACCTTTATTGATTTATGTATTTGTCTAATCAATTATTCAAGAGAAATAATTTTAAACCAAGGCAATTTTTCTAAATGTAGTCTATGCAAGTCTTGTAATAATAGAAATGCAAATCTATTTGGATTATTCTAACACAAAACTATTACCATTCATTGCAAAGGAAAGTTTTTATGCCTTTTGTAATCCAAGATCAACCCAACCAATAATCACTGCAATTCAAAATTGCTGCAGTCCATTGCAATCATTGTTCATGAAGACTTTTGTTATCCTAGAAAATCGTTTGAAAATCATAGTTCTCATAAGCTATAAAAATAGAATGGCGTAGGGTAATTCTCTTTAAGGATTTATTATTATTTTTTGTATTTATATGTTTATTTGATTTTACCAGTCACCATTACCCTACATTTAATTCTACGCAATTTAAGATATGCATTCATCTCCTATAACTAGTTTTTCTTGCTGGAAATTTTGAAAAGAATATTATTAGCAAATAGCTTTACATCGAAGACTCAAGGTCAGAGAATTACTGAAACCTAGAAATGTGTGTGTGTGTTAGGGCGGGGGGGAGGTTGTGACAAGGGGGCTAGTTGGGAAGGGCCCGGCCCGGCGATCTATACGAGCTCTGGGAGCATAAACTGAACAGAAAAATTTACAGCTTAAAGTAAGAAAATCAGAACGACGCTGTTACCAACCCAGCATCCTGTATCTCCCCTATATTTCCTTCGTGAGTGTTTACGAGTTGTGTATGATACTTTATATTCCTTAATAACACGGTTCTGCAAACTGTTACTTACTAACTTCTCGTTAATTATGAGGGCAACACATAAGTTTGCTCCACAGACCACCGAGGAATTATGTTTTGGTGAGCTGCAAACCACAGAAAATTCTGCGAACATTCAAGTTTTCATGGGAAATAAAGTCAGAATTTACTGTCTGGGCACCAGATTTTTGCCGTTTTTGAGTCTAGGATAACATTTCTTGTGCTTTTGGCTTAGTAAATCAGGAAAATGAGTGGGAACATAAATATTTTCTCGTATCAGTTTGTGACATAGCAGATATATTTATCTGCTTTCTGAAAGCAGAGCAGATATATTTATTGGAACAAAAACTACAGATTTTTTTCAGAATTTCTCTGCGTGCAATTGGAACGAACCGTAAATACTACGCAGTTTACGGGATACGACTGTCGGAAATATGCTCTGTCGTTAATATTATTCTTCACTTAAATATTACAGATATAAAAGAGGCGTGGAAAAAACTAGCGTGAAGATATGAAATGGTTGACTTTATGTCGTGGCAAGTATCAGTTAACAGAAAGATGAAAAAGAATAAAGAATTGGCAAGAGGAATAAGTTAATCATGTTTGTATTATACATCTGTGCTAAGGGGACAACTATTGTACATATATATGTGAATTTGCGTTCCCAAGAGGAATATGTGAAATCCCGAGCTAAAGGTTAGGTGGGCTTTCTTTTTGTTGAAATAGAATAGGCCTATTTTGTCACAGACCATCTTTTTGGACTGCTGTCCTATTTTTCAACATCTGTTGCTTTCTTTATCAACTTTTATCTTGTGTATTAATTTTTCTCAACTTACAGTTTCTATGCACTTTGTGCATTGCTTCCGCGTTTTCTTACGTCAATACAAAATGGTGCCCTTGCTACGTTTAGGGAGGCTACAACTAACTTATCTAATCTAACTCAGCTATAGATAAATCTTCGAGTTTTCTATAAGTTGAGTCCTCTTGCTGCTTTGAGTCTTAGATTCGTTGTAGTTATCCCTTCTTTGACTTTTTCCATCTTCCTTCCTAATTTGCTATTTCTAGGCGCAAGATTTCCTGTGTGTGAACACACCTTGTGCTAAAGTCCGTACTAAATAGTCCCTTCTCTTCACTTTCAAAAGATCCCCTGTATTGTGGCTACAGTGAATGTTAAACTAACACAATTATAAAAGCATGCTTATAATATATCACAATAACAATATCATATTCTCGTACATTAATTTCAAACATGATTACACTGAGAGGAATATATTGAAAAACAATTTCTACCATGTGCAATCTGCTTGGAGACTCCAAAAATGTAACATTAAATCTGTAAATATAATGGAATACCGACACATGTAGTAGGAGTGAGGACCTACATATACTCACATATACATTCACTGAGTAAACTGTACATATACTGAATATACTGTACATATACTGAATATACTGTGCATATACTGAGTATACTGTACATCTACTCAGCGTTTGAGGCGCATGACGTGCACTGTTTTGGTTCACGTTCAAAAACGATGCCGAAATAAATAAGCACTGGATTGCGCTTTGAGTTCTAATGCAGTCTGTCTAAATCATTTGTTACGGGCATTTATGATTTTAACCATCCTAGGACAGCATCTGCAAAGGGCGGCCAAAATTATAGATGCAACGGCAAAAAAAGTTAGACAGGGTGGTTTTCCCCAAACACTTCCCCCAAGTTTGTCGGGAAATTCTTTGTTTACAAGCGAAGGCTCAGCTAATGGGAATAGCAGAGCGCTCGCATGCCCTCATTTGTCAACGGGGAGATGAGGGAAGCAACGGAGGTCATCCATTTCCCTCAGTCAGACGAGAATGTCTTGGCGTTTTGAACCCATTTTATCTCGAAAGATTTACGCCATTTCAATGCATCATTATTATTAGAGATTGTGCTCAAATGTGCCTATGTTTTCGAGGTATGTTGTTCAGTTTGTTCTCAATTTGATGTATACCTGCCTTTAGGGTAAGCCTAGCACGCGTACATGAGTGAGAACGTAGTAGCTTTTTATTCAATATGTGCCTCGTGGGTACAACAAGGTGTGTATGAATGCCCACTTGATGGCACCTGGCAGGTTTACCTGAGTGCAACGGATCGGTCATTTTAAGGGAACTGAGAGCAGGTTTTGAGATTGCCATTTTTTATGATCAAAATGTTCAATTTTTCATCCTGAAATTATACTGTGGAGAACACTCAGCACCGGGCAAGTAGAGGGATGCTGAGTCCGCAGATTTTATTTGGAAAGCTCAAATTTACTAATTTCAACCAGAAAAACACGTAACTTAGCCCAGTCATTAAAAAACTTTTGCAGCCAGTTGTTCTACAGCAACGACGTGAATTATTTGGCGTACTTGCGAAAGGGAAAATCCAAATGAGATGCGCATAAACTTACAATTTCATTTATCGTGCGTATGTTGCACGCGTGTATCTGCGCCTTTCTGATTCCCCCTCTCATTCGGCGCAGCAAATTACTTCCTTGTTGGTCGCTATATCATTACCTTCAGGTTGTACAAATGGCTTTTCATCTTCTTAAATCCAAAAAGTGGGAGTGGGTGACTGGAGAGCAAGCTCAGTGAGTAGAAGAGTTCCTCTGTCGCCTCTTACACTCGCTTACTCTGTTTGCCATCACCTGAGAGCCGCGTACTGGTAAAAATACCGCTGGTACCGAACAGGTATCGAACCCAGAGCCTTTCTTGCCCAATGTCTGATAACCAAACTTTTGCGTCGCAAAATATGGAAATAAATGCGCTTCTTTTAGTGTTTACCAGCAGCCTGAGCTGAGTTTGTATCCAGCAATCCAGCAATCACGTCTCCAGCAATCACTGTTATCGAACGAGCCCTAGTTTGTCTGCAGTTTTTCGCTGTGTTTTTGTGTCTGATGCACAATTACTCCAGAAACCCAAATCTGGAATCGATTTCTGTGAATTGTCAGCAGCGCAAAATATTCTCTTGAGGCCTCGGAAATACCATTAGTATACCAGACGGTCCAATTGTACTACATCATCGACGTATTTTGTTGCAATTGAGTTATTCGATTTTATTTGAGAAAGTATAGAAAATTTTGTGAATCCTTCATCCATGTGGTGCGTTATCCACACAGGTAGTGCATGCTCTGTCCAGATGGTGCGTGTGCTATCCAGGTGGTGCGTGTTCTATCTAGGTGGTGCATGTTCTGTACAATTGACGCGCGCTCTGTCCAGGTGGTGCGAGTTAAATCTAGGTGGTGCGTATTCTATCCAGGAGATGCGTGTTCTATTCTGGAGGTGCATGTTCCATTCAGGTGGTGCGTGTTCCATCCAGGAGGTGCGTGTTCTATCCAGGAGGTGCGTGTTCTATCCAGGAGGTGCGTGTTCTATCCAGGAGGTGCGTGTTCTATCCAGGAGGTGCATGTTCTATNGGTGCGTGTTCTATCCAGGTGGTGCATGTTCCATTCAGGTGGTGCGTGTTCTATCCAGGAGGTGCGTGTTCTATCCAGGTGGTGCGTGTTCTATCCAGGAGGTGCGTGTTCTATCCAGGAGGTGCGTGTTCTATCCAGGAGGTGCGTGTTCTATCCAGGAGGTGCGTGTTCTATCTTGGTGGTACGTGTTCTATCCAGGTGGTGCATATTCTACCTAAGTGGTGCACACTCGGTCCAACTGGCGCGTGCTCTGTTCAGGTGGTGCATTCTCTATCCATGGTTCATGCTTTGCAAAAGTGGTGCGCGCCCATCCAAATGGTGCGTGTCACATCCAAATGGTGCGTGTCACATCCAAATGATGCGTGCCACATCCAAATGATGCGTGTCACATCCAAATGGTGCGCGCCACATCCAAATGATGTGTGCCACATCCAAATGGTGCGTGCCACATCCAAATGGTGCGTGCACAGCCCAGGTGGCAAGCAACCCTGAAACAATTTACGACCTAAAATGTCATTCTGGACGTGCGCAAGTCTCCCATTGCCCTCAACAGCACCTTCTGCCAGTCTGTAATTTAACGAAGAGAAATTTTCGTCGTGCTTGTGGGTGTTTTTTTCCAGTCAGTGCTAATATTCGCGAACTGATTTCTCATTCTGAATAAACAATCATGTTTCCATGATTTATACAATGATAGTAGCCAATCTTACAGCTCATCAGCTTAAATCCTCGCAATGGTATTATCAATTTCAGTTAATGTCACTGTGAAGGTGTTCAAAAATCGTCTTGATCATCATGCTGATCTGGAAATCTGGCGTCATTGCCAAGCAGTCACCACTTGCTGCAATTTTGCAGGGATGAAATTTTCAGCAATCCTGCAGGCAGTGGCCACTTACTGCAATTCTGCAGGCAGTCACCACTTACTGCAATGCTGCCGACAGTAGTCTTACTGCAATGCTGCAGGCAGTAGCCACTTGCTGCAATGCTGCAGGCAGTGGCCACTTACTGCAATGCCGCAGGCAGTCATCACTTGCTGCAATGCTGCCGACAGTGGTCTTACTGCAATGCTGCAGGCAGTAGCCACTTGCTGCAATGCTGCAGGCAGTCATCACTTGCTATAATGCCGCAAGCAGTAGCCACTTGCTGCAATGCTGCAGGCAGTGGCCACTTACTGCAATGCCGCAAGCAGTAGCCACTTGCTGCAATGCTGCAATAATTTGCAGCTTGAGTAGCGAAGGAGAGAGCAGCGTTGGTTTCCGCCCGATGCCGATGTTGCGACAAAATTGAAAGCGAGTAAACGGGTAGTCTATTCATCATATTCATTCATATGACGTGAGTCAGAAAGCAATTACTCACCACTTCTACTTTCATTTATGGTAGTATCAGATATTAACGTTTGGTAATAATGATTAGTGGTATCATATTTTACATTAATCAGATACCTTGGGCAAAGTTGTAGCGCGATTTAATAGCATTTTTGGACCTGTCAACTAAATTTTCCAGTATATATATGGGGAAAAACATTTGAAGGGGGTGCTGGGGGTACTGGGGGGTGCTGGGGGTAGGTGGGAGGGCGCATCGCAGACACTGTGCGGAGTATGTGCGGCATGTTGGTGCGTATGCAAATTAACTTCTGTGGCAACCGGGACCGCGTGTTGCCTGCTCTGGCACCTTCATCTCTGGCAAGCTGCGGCTTGTGTTGCTTGTGTTGCCTGTGTATTGTATTATTGTGCTTGTTTTATTGTTGCTCGCTTTGTTCTACAGTTTTCTTATATTTGTTTCTTAAATTTCTGTATTAAACCTTACACATGTAGAGTGACCTGCTTGAATCAATATATTTCTATTCTAGAGTACGATGATGAATTTGTATGTGTGTTGTATTTCCCTGAAATAAACCAGCCAAATTATTTCGTATAAGTTGCCGATACAAAAGATCTGAAATAAAATTTGTTCGAAAAATTCGTTGGTATTGGTCAGTCATTCGTAAACTTGTTTTGTATTGGTCAGTCATCACTTATTTCTTTCACTATTTTTCTTTATAAAATTCAAATATAGAACGTACTAACTAATGTACAGTTCTGACAAATAGAGTTGGTCAGCCATCACTTACACAAATGCTTTATTTCCAATATAGAACTGCAATTCTTGCGCGTGCTAACCAATGTATTTTTGTTACAGGAGGTGAGGCGGTCGCTGCACTGGATTGGCCGCGTGCGTAAGGGCGTGTTGGCATTAGCGATCTGAATGTGTGAGTATGAAAAATGGCTCCATGAATTTCACCCTTTTGTTTTGTGCGTCTTCTTTACGAATGTTCGGTTAGCGGTAACCCTATTTAGACATGCACCTGATCAGATTGCAGTCGTTCAGATCGACTTGAATTCGATCCAATAATTTTGTTTAGAAGAAGATGGAGGTCCAAATACATCGGCCATTCGTGTTACTTCTTGTGTGAGTGTTTAGCAATTTATTTAATGAGGGACTTGCTTGCGCCTTTCGATTTTTTGTAAAATTACTTTGAAGTGATCGATTCAATTTATTGTTTTCAACGTTTAAATTAAAGGCTTTTCGCCGTCTACTGAAGTAGCAGTTTATAAAACTGACAATACAGAGTCTTAAACACTACCTACTTTTGTGCAAGCTCTTCAGAAATCTTAATGCGATCAATAAATCTTAGATTACTTGAATCGTGTAACTCGAGAATTAAAAACAAAAACTTGCATGAAAAATAAACAAAACTCGCGTAAAAACAAACATGACCTTCTTCAAAACAAATAAGACTTGCATGAAAAACACTCTAGAAAAGCAAACAAACATGATTTGCGTAAAAACGAAACTAATGTGCGGTGTTGTTGGTGTTACTTGAGATTGGATTGAAGCTCTAACTCTCGAAAGGATTACTGAGAAATGAGTTTACTTGTATACAAGTGACCGCAACCCTTTAATAAAGGCAATTTTGTAGTTTTTTCTGAACTGATGATACAATTTCACGAGTTTCGTACGAATTAATTCAGTGTTCTAGTTGTGTATATTTGTGTTGAACTCTCTGTTATCTTGAGTTGCACATTATCTTACATGAATCTTGACTCGCACGAATATAAATTAGTCCTGCTTCTTCTCACTTGTTCATAACGTTCCTCGTACATAGTTTCAAATGTGACATATTTACCTAACTCAAAATTAAGTAGGAGTCTTCATGATTAAAAAGTTCGTCTGTTATAAATTGTTATAACACAAGGTTTAATTTGCACGCTATTGCTCGTTCACCTCCTCCTTACACTGGCTTGCCTGTGTCTTTGTGAATATCTTTTTAAAGGGAAAGGTATTTCAGTTAGCTGAGCTTTATTTCTTTGGTTTTGATGATATTCACAAATATTCGAATGAAAATATTCACAGCTTAATGGGAATTATTTTTGGATTATCATTTTTTTTGGGTGATTTTTGATGACATGATACTTTAGGAGCTTTACTGAAGAATCCGTATCATTTTGACTTTCGTAAGTGCTCGATCAAAAAAGTAATGTAAAAAACGGATACATTTCTGCTCTGCTAAATGTTTAAGTTTTTGTACTCAAATACGCGCACGTTTGTATCAAATTTCCTCCTGAAAGAAATTCTTGTTCTTCTCATATCCTTCAACTTAAAATACTCGTTTTTTGAGCGTATTCGTCATGAATTTAAAGTCCAACTTTATTTTTTTCAATTGAAGGCCTACTTAGGTCGTAATAGATTTTTAGAAGTAAATATACTACTAAAAAATTAGCGATCGTTATAACAGTCTAAAAAATAATTTCATTTTACCAACAAATGTTTACACCATACGAGTGAACAAATTTAAGAAAAGTCCTCTGGGATGTTCTTATTCCAATACAACGCATTTATTGTGTTTATGTTTCTCGCTGATCTACGCTATTCCGTGTTCCAAAATTTGGGTCCAGTTTCGTGTGTTGGAACTCGCTTTCCGTGTGGCAAGGATGTGCCGGTGCCGCAGTAAAACTAGTCAACAACTCCGCTACTTTCAACCGAAACACCACCGCTAAGTTAATTCTCCCGCCCCTATACAGCCCTCACCAACAACTGTCCGAGTTTACCACATGGATTCTCACATTTTCCAGAGTCAATTGTTTGCTCGTGAAGAATTCTATACGTATTTTTTTAAGCCCTTAGTCACAAATTAGGAGCTGCTCCGTAGTAGTGGACGAAGGGCACAGCTGCGCACACGGCGGTCGCAGCTCTCATTGCGATGCTGGCGCGACTCGGCCAGTCCGTGCCTGGAATGTCGCATGCGCCGCACACGCCGGGCCACAGCGGCCCTCCAGGTGCCTCGTCCTGGTCTGTTTAACGAGATACGTTTCAAGGGACGCTATGTTATATAACGGGCTACGTTTCAATTCACTCTGAAGTATTTTTAAATGGATACTTTGGAAGTAGAACTAGTTTACTAAACGTGCTACGTTTCACTTCACACTATGGTATTTAAATAGACATGTTGCAAGTGAAACAATTTTATTAAACGTGTTGCGTTTCAACTTACACTATCCTATTTAAATTTAAACTCACAATTTTTTTAAAACGCAAACTGAACTGCAAAAATTAATGATCAGGCTGTACGTTCAAGGAATCCATCTATTCGATTTTCGTTAAAAGTTATTTTATTTTTGTGAAGATGTGACCAGTTGTCAGCTGTTGAACCATTGGCTGTTTCAATTGACGTGGTTTTGTTTTCGCGGAAACATGACATCGGTGCTAAATATTCTCTTAAAATGAGTTGCAGGTATGTGAAAACTTGTGGAGAACATGTTTTATGTCAACTTCAAAGTCCAGTGTATTTATAAGGTAATTTTTGAGCTAATATATTTCAATATACACGAGAGGCTCAATGTCTGAAATGAATGATTCGCAGCGTCAGACTGTACAACGACATCAAAATTAACTACACTAAAATTAGCGTGCATTGTTCAATATTTGCAAATGGTGTCTAACCACTAGAGGGTTCTGATATCGTTTACTTTAAAATCTAGGGTTCTGATATCTAGGATTCTGACAAAACGTTATCTAGGATTCTGAAATCGTTTGGTTTCTGCGACATGGTATTTTCAAGAGATGATAGAGGTCATTCATGAATTCATTTTCAAGTGGTCGGTCGACCTCATGCTACCTCTCAATGTTTTCAGGTTGAGAAATGTGAAAAGAAGCTCAGGGCAGTCATTTCATCTCAGTCTGGAAAAGTTGTCCACACACAAACTTACTTTGGTCACGCTTCTTAAGCCCATTGGTAAGCATTAGTTTAGTCAAAATTCACGATTGAGCTAAATAAAATTCAGTTATGTAGCGTAAATTGTGGTGTACATTTGTATGGGACGCACCTTGTGAATAGATTCCCCGTTCACACAAACACTCGCTACATTAAAACATTACAATATTAGTCACACACACCTGTACCCACACCACAGTACAACATGATATTAGTCACGCTCACACATACCTGCGCAACTGCAGGTATAAGATTGAGAACAACATTAGCGAGGGATTCATTCTAAATGTTGGAGAAATTACCGAGGGGCGCCATATATCGACCCTAGGAGCACCGTGACTTGTTGCCTTCCACGCTAACGGAGAAGATGCCCGACTGGGCCAGAAATTGTATCAATAAAATATACAGTATTGAAGTTACTGGTGTTGCAATGTGAACTGCATGTGGAAGATGAATAGTCTTTGTAGTGTTTAAATTTAAGTCTTTTTACCAAAGACCTAGGCAGTTGTCTGTAAAACTGACTTCAATTACTTAAACTCTGTTCTATTCTTAAACATATTTGTTAAATGGCAGGCATGTAGGTGTCGCCTCAGTGTGTCAGAGCTTGGTGTGTTCGAGTGAAGGATGGCGCGTTGTGATGTGGTGGTTGATGCTGCATTACACCTGCTGGGTTACATCTGCAACATACTGATGCAATGTTACATCTGCAACAAACAGCTGCAGTATTACATCTGCAACAAACAGCTGCAGTATTACATCTGTTACTTCACAACTGTTGCGTCACATCTAATGCATAATAAAAGCTGCATAAGAGCTTTTACATAACAACTGCTGGATAACAACTGCTGGATAGTAGCTGCTACATAACAGCGGCTGCATAATAGCTGCTACACAACAGCGGCTGCATAATAGCTGCTACATAACAGCGGCTGCATAACACCTGCCACATAACAGCTGCTGCATAACAGCCACTGCATAACAGCTGCTGCATAACAGCTGCTACATAATAGCTGTTGCGTTAAGGTTGCAGCATAATAGCTGTGAGGTAACAGCTACCCATGGAACCATGGCCCGGCTAACTGATCTAGCCACCACTAGGTGCAAGCAAGAGTGTGGTTACTGCTGCACACTGAAGTGTACTGGGTAACGAGGGTAGTTGAGTGGTCTCGCTGCCACTCATCACCACCACACGGTAGTGAGTGGTCTCGCTGCCACTCACCACTCACCACACGGCAGTGAGTGGTCTCGCTGCCACTCACCACTCACCACCACCACACGGCAGTGAGTGGTCTCGCTGCCACTCAAAACTCATCACCACCACACGGCAGTGAGTGGTCTCGCTGCCACTCAAAACTCATCACCACTATACGGCAGTGAGTGGTCTCGCTGCCACTCAAAACTCATCACCACCATACGGCAGTGAGTGGTCTCGCTGCCACTCACCACTCACCACCACCACCACACGGCAGTGAGTGGTCTCGCTGCCACTCACCACTCACCACTCGAGCCCCTCAAGACACACACAGACCCACATCGCCCCGCAGCGAACGCTTTCTTTCCTGCGAGTATGCGGCCCGCCATAGCGCCGCGTCTGAGTATGTGTGTGTGTAGGCATGTATGTCTGGGCTTCGTAGGTATTCATGTGTGTGTGACTGCAGGTATGTGTAGGTATACAGATATGCGTGTGTATACTGGTATGTGTGTGTGAACAGGTATGTGTATGTGCAGGTATTTGTGTGAATATGTGTGCACGTATGTGAGTGTAAAAGCATGTGTGTATACAGGTGTACTCTCTCCTATGTTTGTGTGTAGGCATATGTAGGTGTACAGGTATGTGTCTGTCTCTTCTTGGTATGTGTGAGCGCATGCGTATAGGTACGGGTGTGTGTCTGTTTGTATTTCTACAGGTATGAGTGACTGCAGTTGTGTGTGTGTGTGTGTGCTCGCCCGTGTACGTGTATACAGGTATACGTATACGTATAGATATGTGTGCACGCCGCAGGTATGTGCGTGCATTATAAACGTGTGCACGCTGTACAGGTATGAGTCTAATAAAAAATATCAAAAATTAAAGGAGTGTATTGAATTAAAGCAAAAATTTTCTATAATTTTAGTATTCGTTACGCGAAGACTGCAAGTGTTTGCAGTTATGTTGGACCGTGTAAGGGAAGCGTTTGATGTTCAGTACCTCGGTCTGGTCAGTTGCAGACAGAAGTGGGCTGTGTGTGCGTAACACTCACGCACATGTGTGTGGCAGACAGAAGTGGGCTGTGTGTACGTAACATTCACGCACATGTGTGTGGCAGACAGAAGTGGGCTGTGTGTACGAAACATTCACGCACATGTGTGTGGCAGACAGAAGTGGGCTGTGTGTGCGTAATGTTTACGCACATGTGTGTGGCAGACAGAAGTGGGCTGTGTGTACGAAACATTCACGCACATGTGTGTGGCAGACAGAAGTCGGCTGTGTGTGCGGAACATTCACGCACATGTGTACAGCTAAGTTCAACCACACAATTATTGGGTTAGCCAAAAAATTCGTTTATTTTTGAACGTCATCTTTCCGACCTAAAGATCGTTTTTAGATTTTTATTCTTCAAATCCTGCATTCGTCAGTGTGTAGCAAGCCTCCAAGTAGAGAAGTTCTAACATTTTCACTTGCATGTGAACCTTTGAAATGGTGGAGCCAGATAGAGCCCTACCGACATCTAATGTCTTTTAATTCAGAAAATAAAAGAAAGCAGCAGAACGTACCCTTTACAAATGACATATATTTCTGCTACATAGTTTCTATTGCTTGCTTTCCTTTTCTGAAGCAAAAAAGCATTAGATGCCAGTACTGCTCTGCTTGGTTCGCCATTTCCAAGGCTCCAATGCGAGCAAAAATGTTAGAACTTCTCCACTTAGAGCCTACACAATTACACACTGATGTAAGCTTGCTCGCTGTACCGAATGCAGGATTCAGAGAATAAGGATATGGAAACGATCTTTAGCAGCTCGGTAAGATGACTTTCAAAAAGCCAACGAAGTTTTTGGTCAACACAAATAGGTCTAGCACCGCTTGCACTTAGTTATACACTTGCACTTAGTTATACACTTACGCGCAGGTGTCACGCGTCCTGGACGAGGTGCACAAGCTGTAAGAACTTGCACTATCTGCAAAAGATTCCTGTTCATGATGTTATTATTACCAATTTTATGGCCTGACTGTTCATATCATTCTAATGTAAAATATAAGCGATTATACGCTACAGCGTTATTGTGCTGCGTTCCATCATAATTGCTACTTGTTTTATAATTACTGTATGGAGCTTAACCATTTTTTCATGCATTTCTTTATAATTATGATGCGTCTTTAGTCTCACTATCATTATTGTGTTCTTTGTTTCCTTTGCTATCGATCAGCACTTTTAAAATTTGGGCGCAAAGCTGCATTTTGCAAGCCGTCGATTTGCATGGGTGCAGAATACATATGTGACATACGTACGGATGTACGTTTGCTTGCGTGCGGCGTACGATGTCCGCAAGCACAAGCGTGCGATACGTGCACGATATGCGCTCACCTGGAAATAACTTCCTCACCGGTAAGTTGAAGCTAATTCGTCGGATATTCATACGTGAATATCCGCTGTAACATTTATGTCGTGTGTGTGTGTGTGTGTGTGTGTGCAAGTATGTATGTAAGTGCAGAAGCTTTAGCGTATGTTTTCCAAATTATTGCGTTCTGAAATATATAGATCTTCTTTCTGATTTTCTATGTAGATCTTGGCAATCTGGAGTACATGTATACTGGTGCCATCTTTTAGTGGTGCCATCTGATGCCACCTGATGCCACCTGATGCCACCTGATGCCACCTGATGTGACCTAGGGCCACCTGGTGCCACCTGATGCCACCTGGTGTCACCTGGTGCCACTTGATGCCACCTGGTGTCACCTGGTGCCACTAGATGCCACCTGGTACCACCTGATGCCGCCTGTCCCAGATGACGACCCGTCGCAGACATCATGCGCGTTGCATGCGTCACGCGCGGAAAAAACGAACGAATCGTGTGAATTGGAAGTGAGTCACACCGGTGAGATGTGGACGAGCAAACCTGTCGTACTTGTCGTGGTTAGCGTCCTTATCGTGGCTGGCTGTCGTGTTTGTCGTGGTTGTCATGGACTTGTCCTGTGGTTGTCGTGTTTATTATGGGGTTGTCATGGAGTTATCCTGTGGTTGTCGTGTTTATCATTGTTGTCCTGTGGTTGTCATGTGGTTGTGATGGTTGTCATGGAGTTCTCCTGTGGTTGTCAAGGTTTTCGTGGTTGTCTCGGTTGTCTGGTCGCCGTGCTAATCTCGGCTGTCACGGAGTTGTCTCATGGCTGTCGCCCTAATTGTGTTTTCCCTGCATTTCTTGGCTGTCGCAGTAGTCACTGTAATTAGCGCTGTTTACAAGCACACTAATGAATTACTAGCTCGTTTCACTAACATACACAACTGCAGGTAAAAATTATCCGAGAAATTACAAGAAGACCTTAGACGTAATCGTCAAAAATATCCACGACTGCAACAAAGAGCAGTGCCGCAGTTCTGCACACACACACACAAACACACGTCGAATGTAAGCCTACCATTTTGATTCGCACGGTCCGTGCACGGAAAGATTGCTGTACATACAAGCACTCACCGTTGCTCAGCACCGCAGGGAATTACAAAAATGTTTTAGGCTGCCGCTACGAGAGAAAGCAAGGCGACTCTATGCATCATGCACCGTTACGGGACCGAACTCCTTGCGTACGTTGCGTCTGTCTGAGTATCTCTGGACTGCTGAGTGCCTCCTTGGTGGTGGTGGTGGAGGAGGGGGGGGGGATTGGGGCCAGGAGGG
>JACJUY010004804.1:11748-64299 GCA_014220935.1 Platorchestia sp. MABIK
TTTTTGTGAAGAGATGTTCACCGGAACATGATCTTCGAAAGTTACAACGTTGTGTCGAGGTGAGCATTCTCCAGATCTTTTGTCCTACTTGTCATAAGTTTGTTATTTGCAGCGTGTACTGGCCCTTTCAGGGTGTCAGCTAAAGACTATGTTTTCTGTGCCAGTTAGTCTGGAAGTTTCTCGCCGCAAAAGCGGGTAGGCGAGACAATGTCTAAGTAATTATTAGATTTGTTATCGAGATTGTCTCGAACAAAGATTGCTTATAGTTTGACAAGTTTAACACGATTCATATAAAATGAAATAAAATAAACGTAAGTGATAAATTGACCTTAGTATTTATTATTATTATAAGGAAGAGGTTCAAGTTCACTACATAGGGCAAGTTCACGATGTTATAGAAGTTTTTAAGAAAAGAAGGAAAAATACACAAGACACACTCAGCTTTTGATAGATGGTCTGAAGTCGTTGGTTTAAGAACTCTGAGTTGAATTTACGAATTAGTTTGAGAATATTAAACAAATTTTACCGAAACTGTATTTCTGAATTTCACTTGAAGGAAGACATGTTCACTGTTATTACAACTTTTTGGATGAATAATCTGAACTTGGAAAATTTGTGCAAGTGCCACGTGAAATCAAGACTCTAGACACAAGTCTAAGAGACAGAAAGAAGTTCCTAATCCTCTTGAGAGGAGCGGGATCTCAACGCCCATCTGAAGCCCAGCAAGTTCTCCATTTTGTTCAAAACTTCGTTCCAGGCAGATGAAATTCAGAAGTTCCCCCACTCCAACTTAGCGTCTTGTGTAAACTTGAAATACACACTTTATGCTTTTGAGCAAGTCTCTGCCTACATTGAGCAAATGGTTATTTACTCATCAATCAAATCCCACCAGAAATACTATATTTTTTTGCAGCACGAATGACATTCTCTTGCTAGAATTTCAGTGTATAGTACAACAGATTTCAATATTTTACAGCGCTAAGAAGCATTTTCGAATCAAACTGTTGCACAGTCACAAAGATATATTGGCGCTATTAATATTAAAAAACAACGGATATATGTTTCGCAGATAGTCTGTATAGTATCGATAATGAGGTCCTCTGAACCTACAGTTAGTGAAAAGAACGCATTCCGAAGTAAAGTCTTTAAGACATATTGGCGAATATTGCTGTCAGATGACTCGGGCGTAATTTTAGCTAAGGATAAGAATGCAACGAAACTAAAATTGTTCGTGTATTTAAAACCTTGCAAAATTTAAATACAAAATAGGCGACATTATTTAAAACTTATGACCTTACCACTTAGGATTTTTAAGATGTGCTGAATAGCCTTCCTTGTTGTTCAAAAACAATTTCGAATTATATGATTAAATGGTTAGAGTTATTCCAATACCGCACAATGAATAAATTATTTTTCATGATTATTAAAAAACAACGTTCGATGTGAGAATGATATCGTTTAACACACACGTAAACAAATTATACAGCATAAATTACATCATGGAACACAGTATTTTAATGCACTGAAGTCATTATACCAAATTCCTTTCAGGAACCTGATAGGTAATTAATAATCGTGCTGATATTCTGAGTTGAAATATCGCACGCAAGATCAGTCAATTCACAAACATTGAGATTTTACAACTTCGGACCAACCCTGCAAGCTGAAATGAGCCGAAGAACACAAATTCATGTTATGTAACAGACAAAAGTGTAAAATCTTTCAATAGTTGGACTTGACGAGAATTAAGACGGCAACTCGATGAATTGGCTCACTCTAAGTCGAACTCGTGAACTGATACAAGCTCCTCCCTCAAAAATACGCGAGCATGATATTAAGCGCGAATAATTCCATCAGGAGCTCAGTGCAGTGCACAATATACACAATAAGCTGCATAAAGTGAACCAGGAAACTAAGCGGAGCTACACCTCCGCCAGCTGTCATGGCTGAAAACGTAATAATGAAACCTAAAGCCAAGAGCAAATAGGCTAGCCCAACAGAGTCAGCTGGGTAGAATATCTACAAAGGAAATTAGCACCACAAACTGAGATTAGGGCATGGATTCATTCATAAATAATACCAATCTGAGGTTTAGAGTATATTGAAATGTTTCCTCATGTGCCACTTACTTTTTTCCAGCAAACATTTATTGTAGTGTTCACTGATGATGAAGTGAAGTGACCAGTGCATAGTTCACTACAAGGGACACCGAAAGCACTGTCTGGGCAACTTTTATTTGCAAAATGAATGACCCCAGTTATTTTTAGTCATCTCCTATTTGACGTGTACAAATATTTAATCACTAGACTAAAGTTGGGTCCAATTTCTGCTGGGGATATGTTTCCACTACCATCAATACAATAGAATGTTCTACATGAAATATTCAGCAGTTAATCAAATAGGATAATATTTGAAGAGGTCGTATTTTGCAACGATGAAAGACTGGTGTATTAATTCATCTTTACTCTACACCGTCGAGGTACCAAAATAACATGTGACGTGGCATTTATAGCTATGTAAAATTAAACACTCGTTTTTGCAATGCAGAATGTATTTTTTTCAATTTAACATTTTAGCATTATTCTCCAGAAACCAGATTATTCAACTATTGTATAAGGGAGCAACTGTTAAATTTCCTTCTTTCTGTAGTAATAGATCATCACATGACGTGCATATCATTTTATAGTACATTTTCCATAAATAGTTCATAAGTTCAATACAAAGAATAAGGAAGGCATAAAACAAAAGACACTCTCACAATGAAAATTATTTTTGAGAATAATAAGAAAATCTTACATTCTGCAATTTTTTTAAGTGAAATTCAACTTTATTCAGGATTTCCTTCTCTAGCAATTCTAAATCTGAAATCAATCCGAACTTTTAAACTTGAGATGCAAAATCAAAAAGAAAATGCTAGAATATATTGCGAATTAACACACAACTTCAGATTACCCAAAAAATCGTTTGATGTAAAACTGTAGCATGAAACCCCAAGAAATCTAAAAAGTTATCATCACTCTTCCCAAAAAACGTTCATTCAGCCTGTTTCAAGTGAGCAACTGGTAGTGGTGGTTAAAACAAAATAAGAATTCAATCGTACCTTGATTATTAAAAGTCATTTTAAACACGATTAAAAATTTTCTCTCATATTCGATATTTTACTTTAAACTAAATCGCAATAATGAGAATGTGAACTTTTCAGAGATTAGATTGGAAAAATTAGTTTAAGCCCACATAGCCACAGAAAAGGCGTGCCAAAGAAAGGAAGTAGGAAGGCACTATTTAGTATGGAGGGAATGAGGAATCTATGTCCAAAGTGTGTTCTCATACAAGATTCTCTGCGTATAGAAACAGTAAGTTGGGAGAGAGTTAATGCAACAAGATGAAAAAGGTGAAGAACAAAGTAGTAGGTGCTGAAAAACTGAACAACAGCGAGCAGAAATTCATGGTCCATAACAAAAACCGATTCTGTACCAAGGGAAGCTTTTCAAAACACCAAGTAGAGCTAATAGGGGACCTGAGAATTAGAAAAAATAAGCAGTTTTGACCACAGAAAAAAAATGCGATTTTAAAACTCACAACAACAGCTTAGATTCATAACACGTTTCATTCTCTGACAGAACATTTGACTGTAGTTAAGTTATTCTTGCTGACTGTATTTGAAGTCAAGGCTGAGAATAATCCACAAATGATAACCCTTATGAATAATAGTAACTAAGCACATCAGCTCTTGACATACAGGCTCTAATCTAAACTCTAAAGGTACTAATCTAAACTCTAAAAATACTAATCTCTAAACTCTAAAGATACTAAGTTCATCGCCACAAATCAGGAGGCTTGCAGGGCGAGGGCGTAAGCGAAAACCTGCTCTGCGGTGCAGAGGACGACAAGGCCAGGGAGGGCGGCGAGCCCCCGCACCTCGCCGTGTGAGGGCAGCGACAGCAGCAGCTGACGCGCCACTTTGCTCGTCACGCGACCTGTGCGTCTGTTCTTGAGCTCCCCGCCCAGCGGCAGTGGTTGGCAGAACACGTATACGTGGGATCGAACGTCGCTCACGCACACGAAGCTGCAGTCTGCGGTTAATTCGAATCGACTCAACACACGTGAAGTGTAAGTAGGAGATGAGAGTAATTCAAACCAATGGCAAAAAAAAAAATTACAATCGATTTAATGCTTCCAAAATTGTGATTATCTTCAATCGGAATTCCCAAATAAGGGTAGATAGACATAAGATCAGATAAGTTAGTTTAGGCCTCTCTAACCGCAACAAAGGCGTTGCTAAGAGAGAAAGGAGGAAGGCACCATTAATTATGGACTTGAGGGAACGCGGAATCCATGCGCGAAGTGCATAGGAATAGTAAGGTGAGAAAGAAGTTTACAAAACAAGATAAAAGTTGAAGAAGAAAGTAGTAGGAGCTGAAAAAAAGAACAGCAGTGAACCGAAAAAAGATTGTCCGCAACGAAGGAAAAAAAACTATTCAATTTCAACAAATGAAAGGTCAACCTAACTCTTAGCTCGAGACTTCACATATTTCCCTGGGGAGCGTAAGGATTGACAAAACTATAACGATGATTTGAACAAAAATTGTTGAATTACACTCACCAGGAGGAGCAGAAGCATACTTGGCCATGGTTTTGCTGGCTTTCACGTATCCAAAAGCATTAAAGGTAGCCGTGTGGGAGAAGCGCTCCGTGTCAGGGCCCCGCTGGCTGTTGGTACGCCACACGAGGCCGTCCACGTCGTGGCGCAGGCAGAAGAGAGGAGGGGCGCCGTTCCGCAACTGCATCACACAAAAACACCATTCGTAATCAACTGTGATGAATCCCGTTGCAATTTTTTAAAACAAACATTCGCAAACATTTTGTTTCAATTGCAAGTAAACTCACCACCGTAAGATTTTACTATTTAATCAAGGAAAAAACAACGAACTATTAGAAACATTTTAGAAAATAATGAGAACTTTTCAAAATCAATGTAACCTGATGCGAATAAAGAAAATGCTGTTAATTTGACCTTAACTAATCATTCGCGCAATTAATACGAAACGACATCGCCGTCACGTGACGGTTACTTAAAACTAAAAAAAATACAGAAGTACAGAAAGAAAGCTGTTCATCTAAAGAGTGCTTTCAAAAAGAAGATTGAACTACCAATCTTCACCTTCTTCAGTCAATTCGAAGCGCGAGACTCCCCCAATCAAAAAATATCCAGCAGCACTGGGAAGAGTAGGAATTTCTGATTCAAAGTGTTGACTACCGTAAATGTGACGCTACTCGGAGCTACCCAGAATGCCGCAAGTGTTTCTGTGAACGGTTTTTTGATTCTTGCATCGCGTTCCACTTATTCGTAAAATCGAACATAGCGTCAATATAATATACTGAGATGAGCATATGTAAGCCTTCAATTCCGACACTCAGAATATATTTTACAAGAATAATAAAACGTAAAGAACAATTCGATTATGACATCAAGAGAAAATAACTCATTGCGTCGATGGGGTAAAAAGTACTTGTTTCAGAGACGACTCAGCTGAAAATTCTGGAACCGTTCATTGACGTACAATAATAAACATAACTTTGAAACCTATTTAAATTTACACTATGGGTTCAAATAACTAAATCTGTGATCTGCTAATTTGTTGATCATTTAATTCTGATTATTTCAACACTAAAATCTGTCACTGTTAAGTTTTGAATATTTCAAAATACATCTTAAGGCTTCCTATACAGAGAGTTGTCAGTTCATATTTCACTATGACAGACATGAATTAATATAAAAATATAGGTTCTTTACAGGCATAGGCAACAAACGTTTGAAAACCTTACCTCAAAAGTAAGGGACTGAATTTCTAGTTACTTTAAATATCTTCAAACAAGATAATAATGATCCTATCCACATGGATTGTGCGAACGAAACAACGTGCGACGGGTTTTTTCGTAAATCTCAACGTGAAAAAATGGGAAAATAAAAAGAATTGAGATCATCGAAGACGATGCACAATTTAAAATAAATACATCCAGCCTTTAGAAGATAGTCTGCAAAATGCAATCAAGCTGATATGTACCAGTGCACAAAATTTATTAAAATTCTATTTTAGATCTGAAAGTAAGACTAATTCAAAGCTAAGAGAAATTGACGATCAATTAAGACAGGCGTGAGACCAAATGTTTTTCAGAGGTAAGAGAGAACGCAGCTCACCGGGATGGTGGCGAGGTACTGGGTGTTGCCGAGCAAGGCTCTGGGCGCACGCTCTGCGCCACCTCCGTCGGTGTCGTCCTGTACCACCTGCAGCAGGAGGTCAGTGTCTGCTTCGTCGCACGACTCGAGCTGCCCAGGGTTGTATGCTGGCTTGTCTTCCACGTTGCAACCGCCGCCCTGGTCGAACAACGCCAATAACGTTTAATTAATGCAAGATTTAACTTCTTCAGTTAAATAATTGTAAATGAATAGATGGGTAAATATCAAGGAAGTTGGAGACATGGAACCGGCATCGCTATCTTTTGCCAGTCAAGCGAGTGAAGCCACTTCTGCCGTCCCAAGCCCCGCCCACTCGGCACCCCAGTTATGGAGGTGGTGTTGCAGTGGAGGTGTACCACCACCTCCATCATCAGCATCTGAAGACCGCGCGATGAAATGGCAGACTTGCGCTACTCTGTGCTATCCGTATTTTTTCTTATGCATATATTTCAATTGCGTCCTTGCTGAATGATAAAGAAAAACAGCATTTGCATAGAAACATTTATTTAGCAACTCACATCCAGTTATGTAAAGAAATGAATAATTACATACGCTCTACATACCTGATTTTTTCTTCGTGTTCTAAGTTAGTATAGAACATTTTCACAACCACACAGTAATTCCATTTTGTTGTACACAGCAAGTTTTATAGAATATATGCATTGAATTTCCCTACCTGAAAATGAAGTTAATTTATTTGAAATCTGACGGCTAAAGTTTTTCTGTTCATAAGTGGTTTTGGTAAATAGTTTAGTAGAGTGATGATATCTTAAAGTAATGTATTCAGATAAAACACATTTCATTAAAAAAATAAACATGATTATGTAGAGTATCAACTTGGAAACAGTGGTTGTCAAGTGAAGTGAACAGTTTCTTTTCAATACAAATACGAAGTGTAGAAGTGAGCATTTTTTTAAGTTGTAAGTATTAGGATTCATGCACATAGCAAGATCTTGCTCACATTTATTTTCAGCAACTAAACATATGTCAATTACATCATTTGATGGATAGGTCAAGTGCACTTTCTCTTTAAGATCAATGAACTTTAAGGAATCTTTATTGCCAGCATTTCGACAGGGGGCAATTATATATGATTCGCAACGAAGAACATTTTTTAATTTTCTTACTATGTATCCTCCTATATAAGAAACAACATTATAAAAATACACTGAATTGGAAAAACAATTGGAACAATTTTCTACACATAATTGGTACATGTATTCTCTTTGCATGAATCATTGCATTATTCTATTCTTAGGACACGAATTGTTAAACACTGTTATAGTGCAAGATGAGATTAATGAAGATGGGTTACTTCTACTAGATGCTGTCAAAATTGTTACATCTTCAAAAGACGGGCAGTAACCATTAAAAACATCTTTTATTTCGTTGTGAACAAATAGACGTTTATTGGAACAAGCAACTTTTTTTGCTGTCTGTTTGTTATTGCTAACACCTCTGCTTTCAATTTTCCAGAAAATTAATTTTTAAATGATCTTGACTTATTTTATACTTAAGTAAAAACACATGCCCAGTTTTACAATTTTGTGGAACAAGTTATTAATGCTTTTAATACGACTTGACAATCCTTTAACTCCTGTTTTCCTGACTGACTCGCACATTAGGTTGACAGATGTTGGGCAGCAAAGTGATGTTATAAACAAAGAGTTTTCATCATGGGTAGAAAATACAGTGCCGGCATTATTTGAGTTCAGATTTCTTATATCCATATGACAAATTGTTTCTGGAATTTAATATATCAAACTCACTCATAAAATTTATTGTTGCCTCACAACCGCGAAAACCGTCAATATTAGTTTTTAGCCAAATTGTAATCCATCTGCAACGCAATCATTTAAAATTTGAGCATCAAGTTTGATATTCATCTTTTCTTAAGTAGTTTATGAGCTTTAATTTTAACTTCTAGCTAAATGTATTCTTGTTGAAGTTTGTAATTCATGAAATTTCTGTACGTACATGTGAAAACTCATGTCTGAATCTTTTTGGAAAGTGCAACTGCACTTGTGTATAATGCATGAGCTCGGCATATCGGGAAAGTAGTCCTTGAACGCAGCATGGATAAGCTGCGCCCTTCCACGCCAAGTGTCAGTTGCAAACTGAGCTCCACCTCCATGTCCAGGGTACCATCGTCCAGGGGCGGGGCCGTCACCCTACAGCTGCCGAAAATTGGCTTCACTCTAGAGCGCTGACGCCGGTTCCATGTATCCAACTTCCTTGGTAAATATCATTCACGTCACAGTAAATTTCACTTCCGAAAATTTTCGAAAAAATCCATCATTGGTTTTCAAATTGATCGGGGACTGTTTCTAGCATGCCTAGTTCTTGTAGATATTTACCACCATGCATGACATAACTTACAACACAAGGGTCATAATGAAAAATAACTGCACGCAAACTGAGAATCAATTAGATATTAAGGAATTTAACAAAACCGTGCCTTAGTGCCAAACATATGAATTATAAGGACAAACTGGAACACTAAACGCTCGACATTACTCGGCAACGTCTGACCTACTGACCTTTGCTATGGCTCTTTAGTTTATACGTAATTATGTGAGAAAAATAAATATTAAATAAGCAATAATGGTTATTTTCTCATAGGAAGTGCCGAGACAAGACTTCACAAATCAACCCCTGTTTTCAACTAGAATCTCAGGTCCTACATTAGCATTAGCATAGGAAGGCTAAGGATAACTCGAAAAATGTGTTTTCAATGTTCAATTACTATTCTCGAATGTACTCTGGATTAGGCTTACATAAAATTAAACAGAAAAAGGAAAATTTTCTTAGGTTTTTGAATTAGAAGACAGCTTGTGTGTTTACCCTGTCCAAATTCAATATGCATTTCTACCGCAACATTAGAATTTTCAACTTCGGGAAGATCGCGAACATACCCAGGAGTCTGAGGTGAGATGAGCAAGACGGTCAGTGTTGTCTGCAGCAGGCGACAGCTCCTCGCCCACGAGCTCCTCCTCTACAAACAAGCGCAGCCACTTCGTTCCAGCCACGGCTTTGCACACGTTCACTTCAACGCGGCCTCCATCTGCATTGCCATACTTGCATAAATGTACTTCCTTTTAGTCTCTTAAGAAAATGTATTTTGACACCAATTCGGAGTTATCATCACAACATCTATCACTGAACTGAACTCCATCTATCACTAAACGCATCTTGACGGAAAAACATGATTTCATCAAACTGATGAGGTGGGCGACACGATATGCAAGTTTCCTCACGAGAGAGAGAGAGAGAGAGAGGAAGGGAATACTCGTAGGTAAAGTAGACATGGCAAACATAAAGGCGTCAATGAGCTACACAACTAAGCTCACAACTGCCTTTTGCAACAAGTGGCATTGATTGAGCAGTGAGTTACCAGACATCTATAACTTAGGAGATAATTCCTTCAACACAATCATGAGAATCGGCTGCATACATCTCTGACACTAGCTCTTGAATCCAACGCAGGGTTTGATGAGCGCCACATTACACAAGATACTTTGAAGGACAAAACTCTTCAAAAGATGGTCTAGAGAACGTATTGTACAGTGGGAAAGTTCATCTTTGACAGGAAAACTACTAACACTTTCAAATTCTACCTAAAGACGTTCTTTTATGAATCCTACACAGTGTTCAAATTAACAACGACGGACCCAACATGAATTTTGCACATGTTCGCGCACAGACATACATACATAATTTAAAAGTACAACAGAAATCATTGTCTTCAGCAGCTAGACTCATCATCTAGTTCTTTTCACATCTAAACTAAACAAGAATGGTAGGAGATACAGCAGGCCTTATTAAGTATCTGTCAAACTTTCAATTTAGAACCAATAGTAAGCTACTGTTCAAGTCTCAGACACCGTCAACATACTGAGACTATCACACCTTAGCAAGATTTAAAGGATATGTTCTCCTTCATTGCTAATTCACCAAAGAACACAATGATCAAACAACTCTCTTATTGTACCTGATAGTGTTGAAAACTCATACTTCATTCCTTCATATTATTTGCAACACAAATCAAGCACGAAAGTAAAATTTTTTTGAGTTACCTATTACCTATAAGTTATTTACTCCTCAAGTCTTCAGCGTACTAAGAAGCAAAATTGTTTCTACAATCTGTCCATCAAACTTCTACATAACATGGTGTACTTTTATTAGTGATGTACTGATCCCATTTTTTTGGCCGATTCCGATACTCTGATACTTGGAAATACCTATACTTTGACCGATACTACAACCGATACCGATACTTTTACAATTACATTAAAGTAAAACCATTATAAGCCCTACATGGGTGTTATAATAAGATTATTTACTAATATATCTTATAATATTACAATATTGACAATAAAGTTTTCAATTAGGAATATTAAAACTGCTCTTTCTATGTTAACTATATTGTTGAGAAAAATAACAAAATGAAATCCTCTCGATAGATAAGTGTTTCTAATTGGATTGTAACGTAATGCACAGTAGCTATAATAGCAACTGGTTCCAAAAGTGGACCAAAACAATCTCTCAAATCAATCCAAAACATACGTAGTTCCAAAATTATCTCTCAAACAAAAATGGCTCCAAAATAAACTCTCAAAACAAATTTTTCTAAACAGATCAAAACAAAAATGATTCCAAAATAAACTCTCAAACATTTCATAGGTTAGGTTAATATCAGTTAATAAAATCACTTTCTTCCCAAAATGGTTATAATTTTCGTGTTTTTCACACCAAAATACATACTTTGGCAAGAAGAAAATGGTAAAATTCGATATGCCCCAAAACCGAAAAGATCTACAAACACACAACCAATTAAAAGATCGTTCGCAAATTTTTCAAACATCTTAGAGTAGAAGAAAAATGCAAGATTCGTAATGTACGGCGATTTACTTGCTAAATTAAAATGAAATTATTAGCTTCATAATATTCGACGATTTACAAGCTAAATTAAAATAGAATTTTCAGCTACTTCTATATCAAATTTACAAAAACTTTAATATTCACCTTCAACTTTATTCAATTCGTTTGATTTTTGTTAGCCTGTCACATACTTTAAGAAATGGAAATTGGGTCAAACTATAAAGGTTTTAGTTGTAAAAATAAAATAATTTTATGTTGCTACTGTGTTTAACTATTCATGCAACATAGCTTTCACTTACTGACCGTACGTGACTCATCGGGAATTCAAAGTAGTAAATTCAGTTAGTGGGCCTGATTAAACGCTATAATTCATCAGTTAACTAACTAATTTATTAGGTATGAATAGGCTCTTTATTTGATTATACTTTTACTTTCATGATTCAAGAACTTCATTTTTATGATAAAATACGTACTATTGGAAAGTATCAGTTAAGTATCGCCTGGATTTTGCCAATACCGATACCATTAAAGATGACCGATACTGCCGATACCGATACATCGGTACATCACTAACTTTAATGTCAGAGAATTGTACACCCTCTAAACTTTTCACATTGATGAAATCCAGCTTTTACTCATCATCTTTCAATTGAGAAACTTGTGTTTAGCGGCACGATCCTAAATACTTAGGTAAGCTTAATACACAACCTGTTTTCAGTCTTAAATTTATTTCTTCATTGTGGCCATACCCTATATATTTCGTTCAACTTAATTTCAATTCATTAATTCTTAATTACCTACAACAAACCCTGCCAAATAGGGTCAGACCCCAAAATAAATGACCAACCATACCTCCTAAGCTATTATAGGCAATTCATTTTTGAAATCACTCAATAACAGAACATTGCCCACGAAGAAAATGATTAAGCACACTTTCACATCCATACGTTTCCTATGAGCCAAACTGTAAACCAACTTCAGTTAATTGGACAAGTATATACATGTACATGAAATCTATTAAATATGTAACAAACAAGAAAGTAGGAATAAGCTTAAATTCAATTTAAATGATGAGTTATTATTATATTAGTTTGAGACTTTCTAGCCACAGAAAGACAATTTCAAGAGAATAAAGAGAAGGGACCAATTAATGTGTTATAGAATGTAAAAAACGGGGAACCTATGCACAAGCTGTATTCTCACACAGAAAACTCTGCCTGCAGAAATAACAATTTAAGAAGGATGAGAAAGAAGAGATGAAGAATTAAGATGAAAGTAGGCACAAAAACTGAAGGAAGTACAGTGGGCACGAAATGGAGAGTCCCGAAGGCCTATTTATAGAATAGGAGATGAAACTTAACAGCATCTCCTCTGTAGCATCAGTCCCTATTGCATGGGAAAGACAAACCTAACTCGCTGAAACCTATTGCCTATCCAATGCCCCCTTCCCGAATAGGGTAAGATAATTAAAGTCTCCCATACAAAATGAATAAAATTTGTAGAGCAAACGTGAATTCAACGATATTGCATAAGTGACCTAAAAGCAATATAAATAAAAAACATCAAACTAATATCACTTTAAAAGCAAACTGAAAAAGACTTACATTATCTGTCCTGCACATTTGATCTTGTCAAATTTTAATTAGTGAGAATATTTAATGCTTCCAAACAATGGCAGTCAAAGAACAAGCTTTTTTAAACAGCCATGAAAGAGTGGGACACAGTCCACTAGTAGCTCAAGTATACGGCCAACAAATGACTAAAAAACTTTATCAGGGGATGCTCAAGGGAACCACTTTGAAGATTATAATTTCTGGGTCACGACTTAAATTACAACTGAGAATTGTAGCACATCTGAGGTTTACTTATTCAAATGGTTAAAATTACATTACAATTGAGCGCCAGAGTTCTTCCAAACCCTTTCTTATACTTAAGGCTAACACTACGATTGAGTAAAATTTAAAATCTTGACTGGAGCGGAAACAGTTTCCAAACAGCACGTAATGTAGCATTATGTTGTTCTCACCCACAGTCCAGGTTGCAGTCTCCGGATCAACAGGGTGAAGAAATGTCCCTTTGAGAAGTGGCTCGCTATCTCCACCCTCACGTCTAGACACGCAGAGTTCAGACGATGAGACCACGATGCGGACACAGTCGCTGGACGAGCAGTTTGAGGCACCAAGCTGGACAGTCACGTCATCTAGTGGGAAGAAGTCAGTAAACAGGTCTATAGACGCAAGCCTTATAGCTACAAATTAAATTAGATGTTAGTTCAAGTCTCCCTAGCTGCAACAAAGGCGTTTCAAAGACCAGAAGGAGGAAGGCACCATTTAGTGCAGATTTAGAGGAACGCAGAATCTATGCACAAGGTGCTTTATAACAGTAAGTTGAGAAAGAAGTTCATGAAACAAGATAAAAGTTGAAGGAGAAAGTAGCAGGTGCTGAAAAGCAGGACAGCAGTGACCCGACAAAACAATGGTTCGTAGCGAAACAAAAAACCTATTCTATTTCAACAAAAGGAAGGCCTACCTAACCCTTAGCTCGGGACCTCACGTATTCCCACTGGAAGCATTAATCCTCTTAGACACAATAGTTGTATCCCCTGAGGGCGTTTGTTGCAACAAAAGCTTTTTCGACGATTTAAACACAAAGCCTGCTCTTACAGTAACTATCCTGTACACTGCAGCAAAGCGAGTAGCTGCCTCGTACAATACACTACATTTTTTGAGGAACAGCAGCCGTGCTAATCCCAACGGTGTGATATGAAACTAATTTCAAATAACAGTCTAATCCTTGGGGATACAAAAACTGACTCATCCTCAAGTTCAAAGATATTTCAGAAGAGCTCAATCACCAATTTAAAGTTAGCACATGATAGGTCGCAAGTCCAACGAGCAAAGATGGGAGGTATTGCTACATCATAGCAAAACGCATACTTCATTTTCGGGCAGTAGCTTGTTTATCTTTAAGGAGAACGCCCGTCTAAGGAAAAATGGAACATATTGCCTTTGCTAGCATCCAAAACTTTACTTCCCGTGCTTGAATCTAGTCCAAAGCACACTTGGAATAAAGTAGAACAGCATTTCCATCAGTACGCTCAGAAATAGATTTAGTCATCTTATTCATCCTAATACAGTATGAATGAATGCACTTAATTATTTTACTTTTGAACAGTTCACTGAGGTGAAACCTGTCAGTACATTGGGGATTTCCAGTAAAAAGGAAAAGATAAAAATATTGGCAACGTAAATTAGCTAATTATTTAGCAATGAATGCAAAACACAATGAAATTATTTGTCCATTTAGAATTATGTCAGTTTGCACCTTCCTAACCACATCAAAGGTGATCACAAGAAAGGGACCAAGTATACTTCAAGGACACCACATTTGCAAACTCGGCCCCAGGTATACTTTACGGACACCAGTGTTAACCCAAGTATAATTTTAAAGACACCAGTCAATTTTTGAATATATCTATGCTACAGTGTTATGTATATCTTGACAGCAATCAAATCGAAATAATTCTCTTCTGTAATATGAAAAACCGTGGTCTTTTTAATAAAATGAACCATATAAAATAAATGAAATAAAATATATTTTAATAAATTAAATTCATTTTCATTAGATTAGATTATTAGTTAGTTTAAGCCTCCCTATCCTCAACAAATGAGATCCAAAGAGAGGAAGGAAGAAGGCACCATTTAGTATGGAGTTAAGGGAACGTGGAATCTATGCAGAAAGGGCATAAAAACAGTAAGATGAGAAAGAAGTTCATGATACAAGATCAAAGTTGAAGAAGAAAGTAGTAGGTGCTGAAAACAGGACAGCAGTGAACCGAAAAAAAGTTGGTCCATAACAAAACAAAAACCAATGTTATTTTAACAAAAAGAAAGCCTACCTACCCTTTAGCTCAGGCCCTTACATTGGCCCCCTGGGAGCACTAATTCCCATAGATACAATAGTTGTCTCCCCCTGAGGAGATTAATTTCATTTTAATAAAATGAATAAAATCAGAAAAGAAAATGTATTATGTATTTATGTTTTGACCGCCTCTTTATTATGCTTTTATAAATGGCTGAAATTTTTATTTAAGGTCGTTTTAATTATCATAAATATCACCCAAGAGTATTTTAAGGACCCCCCAAAAAACGGTGTAGTTTATGGACACCAGATGGAGCTGGTGTCCTTAAAGGATGGGAGTTTAAACCACCCCCAGATCATGAGCAGCAGCTGATTTTTTCACACAAGACTTGAAGTTACTATCTGGTTGGCTTCTTGCTTCGTAAGTTATTCTCCAGTTCCAATGTATTAAGGAGGCTCACTCACTTTGGATGAGCTTTTTCCATATTGGGCAGATTAATCTGAAAATTGCACCTCCTATGTAAAATTCGGTTTAAAAAAATGGTTTTGCTTGTACACATTTTTCGAATTTTTGCAAAGAAAACGATTTTTGTGAAAAGAATGCTTTTAGGGAGTACATTTCAAAATGCCTTGGAAGCCAAACCAATTGAGTTTTATAAGTTGATTTCAGTGTCATCCAACTCAGAAAATATTTTATAATCTCTATTAAAAAATTTAAAAATTGTTGTTACTATCACTTTGGGAATTTTTTAAAAAATTCAAAAGAAAATAAATTTTTTCTGATGTAAAGATTTATGAAAAAAATAACTTAAATTGAAGATGTTTTTAATTGAGATTGTAGTAAATTTAATTACGAATAAAATAAGCATAAAACCAGGTCGCTACGTCAATATAAATGAGCTGCAAGGGTTCTAGATATTTGAAAACTTATATTTTTCACATGAACCAATTGAATAAAAAATCAACCTATAGCATATACTAACTTTTTCCAAAAACATAAGTAGGAAATGTTGATTCAGCATTTGACAGACCAGTCAATTATCAATAGAGAGCGCTTTGAATCAAGTCGCTACGTCAATAAACGTCGAAGATTTGCTAAGTTAAAATTTACAATTTATCACATATATATATAATTGTGTAACTATGAAAGTGAAATATTGGTTTTGTACTCCCTATTGGGCAAATTTATATGAAAATTGCACCACATGTGTAAATTGAGATTTTAAAACATTTTGCCTTGCAATATTTTTCGAATTTTTGCACAGAAAATGAGTTATTCTAAAAAAAAGATTTTTATGCACTTTTCAAAACGTATTGGAAGCCAAACCAATTGATCTTAAAATTTGCTTTTAGTGTCATCACCCTCAAAAAACAATATTCTTTTACAATCTGTATTTTTTTCAATTCACATTTGTTTTGACTGAAATTTTAGGAATATATTAAAAGAAAAACCAAGAAAAAATCAGTTTTTTTACGATATGAAAATTATGAAAAACCAAATCCTATATTGAAAATGTGAAAATACAGATTATAGTAAATGTAATTACAAATAAAATAAAACCAAAACCAAGGTACTACATCATAGAAATGTGACAAAAAATTCCGCAGGTAAGAGCAGGAGAAGAAAGTAGCGTTACCTCCCACCTCGACAGCTGGTGGGTAACTGACAAATCTTGAGTCACGAGCTCTGATTGGCTAATTGCTAAATAATTTTAGCACGTAAAAACGTCGCTTTCAACAGTGCTTTGCAAGCACTGGCTGATTTCTGGCCAATAATGAAGCTTCCCTGATGCAGCGCGGCCAGTAACTACGCAACATCAACAATTAAAACCTCCCAAACCATTTGGTTTAAGAGCATAAAATTTAAAACGAAGCACAACAAAGGCACGTATTTGAACACAAAAAACAAAAAGTGAACTTTTGTGAACTGACTCACAAAAATGTGAGTCAGTCCCTTTAGCACTTTGATTCCGAAGTGGTGCATATGTGTACACTAGGTAAATTGCTCATTTACGTACCGGAATATACAAATAACACTTCAACTATTTTGCTACCTTTTCTGAAATAAAGTTTAAGGTATAAGGTAACATGTTATGGTTCAAGTGTATTCTTTACACTTTCTCAAAAGGTTAAAAATGTATTAAAACTGAAAAGCCGATTTTTCGATACGACTTGTTCTAACCTAACCAAACTGGCCATGACAACCGCACAATCGTAGTCAACGTGTTAAGTATACTCGTACACAACTGGGAAGACTAGAAATACGTTTAAAAATTCCTATTTTCTACTTATCCATACATACCAAGGCCCACTATAAATGACTCATGCTCGAAAAGGAAAACACCTATTTAGGTTGAGAGAATATTTCATGAAAGTAAAAATGCTGTAGTCTTGCTGTGTCTTTAGTTCTGATACACTGCAATGAATCCTGATCTAAACAGGCTACATTCCTACATTCAGATTTGAAGCATAATCCCAGCAATTTTTTTTTGCCTAAGTAATGCAATTCCCTAAATATTTAGGTCAATTACTTAGGTAAGAATAACAATCTCAAAATAATTACATAGCAAGTTCTACTCCCCTCACTATCAATCATTATGATGAAAGTATAGATTAACATAACACTCCCACCTAGTATCATACAAAATACCCCGACCCGAACTAGTGAATGAGCAAGTCGTATCACCTCACCCTCAGACTGCATAAACAAGAACTTGGGCCTGGGCTTGTCCGAGTGAAGGAGGCGCTGCTCCAAGCCCCGCTGCGCAGCGGACGGCTGAGAGAGTGGCGCACACGAGTCGTGCAGGGCAGAGTACAGCTGATGGGTGAGCAGTACCACTGCTGAGCAGTCCTCATCAAAGTGGCAGTATTCCAGAGCAGCGCTGCCGCAGTACAAGCGCTCTCTCACAACACTGTACTCTTTACCTGCTCACATATCAGACTAATAAGATTAACAATCAATCGTGAAATTAGTTTTTTTCATTCATTTCTGGTATTATCATAAAAAAGTATAGGATGCCAGTGTATTATGTCAGCACATCGTAATTTGATTTCTTAAGTTCTTATGCACAGTTGATAGTTCATGCAGATGGTTAAATTAGGTTAAACACAGTTTTTGGTTTACAGCACGTTAATTGAGCAACTAGCTATACATAAAAAGTTAGTGGAAAGTGCTGATAAATAACAAACAAGACAGTAGATTGCGATAGGAAGATATCAAATTTCTTAACAAATCCGACTGTACCTAAATTTCCTTACTCTCGAAATGATTCAGTTATCTTCTTGTTGTTGTACATTTTTTGGCTAACTGAATATCCAACAACTTTATTTAGTATGTAAAAGATTTCTTATTATTTCATTTTCATGCATAGCATCTATGGACTCAATAAGTTACTCTAATATTTGAGGCAAAAAACACTGACACGTACAACTGATGACATTTTTCAGAAGTAGATATTCTTCTAGTCAGTAAAGTGAGAGTTCTCAAATGCAATGATTTTGATTACATGTAAATCCAAAAGCATATATGGCCAAAAATATTTTAAACTAAATTGAGAAACCGTAATCTGAACATTCAGTATTACATAAAATACAAACAACTTAATTAGCACAATACTCTTAATTTTTAACTTTAAATATTTGCCTTTTAGGTACATCAATTAGTATTGATATTAAACTACATTAGAAATTAAAAAGGGAGATAATTTTTGTAAAAATGTTCTCAGATTTACTTCAAAGTATAACTGGAATAGCTAGCAACACCGTTGCATAAAGTTGCTTCATGTCACCATTAGGTGAATGCTGCTACATATACGTATAATGTTGGAAGAAGCATTTTGTGCGTCAAAATCGGTCTTAAATTTCAGTATTCCAGTGCTGAATCCGATCCATTTATGAAACTCCGATATTTCGTTCACTCGACATAATTCTGATTAATTGTCTCATCACTGGTGCTTGATTGCGCAAATTAACGTCAAAGTAAACCATTTATCTTATTCAATTATCAAAATATTAGTTAATTTGGCTCCTTAGCAACGACAAAGGGGAGCTAAAGAGAGCAAAGAAAAGGGAACACTGAGTATGCACTATAGAAAGCCGGGTATTTATTCACAGAGAATATTCTCAAATACTCAAGACACAAATAAGAGTTAACTAAGATGGCATGAAACCTGAGCAAAGCAAAATGAACATGAAATCTGAACGAAGCAAAATGAGCACGAAAGTTACCAATGCCTATCTATACCTGAGGTAACCCATCACTATTGCTTCCGAGACTCCAGTCCCCTTACCATAGGATACACAACAATAAACAACCAAAACTTGATGCTTATCTGGCACTTTGAGGGGCCATCTGCCTCACCTAACTCTTTGGACGAAAATTAAGAAAATAAATTACAAAGTGTTGATAGATAACAAACGAGTGCCAAATGAAAGTTTTTATAGTGCGTGATAATAGGCACACATTCTGTCACGTATACAAACGCGTTAGAAAATTTGCAAAAACATATCCGACACTCCATAGCACAATGAAAACACCTTATCCAATCATTCAAGGGTAAGACCCAATTACATAATTTTATTGCAGTTCTGTATCAAGACAAGGGTGCTTGATGCCATATTGTATTGCTTCAGTAACTAGAAACTGGACTGGAAAACTGCTATCGTAAAATGTTCAATTACCTGAGAATTATTCAACTACAGCTCTATTACTGAATTGAAATATCATTGATGATGATGCACTGATAAATCAAATTAGGAGCAAATACCCATTATCTAATTGAAACCCTGAGACTTGTTCAATTAAAGCTCTATTACTGAATTTAACTGTCACTGATGATGATAAAAAAAACAATAAAATACAAAGAAAACATCCATTATTTCATTTGCTGACTAAATTAAAATATCATTGATGATGATCCACAAATAAAAAAAGAGAAAATACCCATAATCTGACTGAAAGCAAGACCCAAATAACACCACGACAACAGAGGATACAACCATTGTCAGAGGCGAGAGTGAGCCAAGTGATGAGGTGCAGCGACGGGGCGGAGCTGAATGAAGAGGGCGGGGCCACGGGCAGTGCAGCTGGAGGTACGACAGACACCAGCAGCACATGAAGCTCCTCACCAGTGCCGGAGACGTTTGTGGAGACTCGAGCGTCCACGACTTCACAAGCGCCGATACTAGCCGAAAACACGGTCTGACAAACAAAATTTTATATGAACTATTATACTAATATTAGGTCTGTGTTTTAGTCCTAAATTGAATCGGTTGCAGCTAATGCGATTTCAAAGAATGGGCAGTCACGGCCTTGATGTAACTTATTGAATTAGCCTTTGCCACTAATAATATGATATGAATTTTTGTTACCTAAAGCCCAGTACTAGTTGCATTTTAAACATGGAAAGCTAATTTAAATGAAGTGAAAATGCATGTGATGGAAGAAATAACCACAACTATGACCTGCCTAAGAGAAAAACCAATTTTAAAATTTTAGTACATGAATCAAATAATTAGATTGAGGCTTCTGTTAAAAAATGCATTTTTGTGTAATGAAAGATTCTCCTATTTTTTTCAAACTTTTAACAATTTCAACTTCTGCAGTTTATTGAGCATTAGGTACACGAAATACCACCTATCTAATTTACCTTTTCTAAGATTATACCAACAAAAAATTAATATTTGATTTCAAATCCCTATCTATAATATTTTATGAAGAAGCCTTTTTCATTAGACCTTATGTGATTGGGTCAAGAATAGAGCAAGTTGATATGGCTGGCATGAATACCAACTGTAATTCCAAAGACTAACTTTTCAAGTTTCAAAGTTCCAGATGCTTATTCAAAGCCAACAATTAGACTTTAATATAACCAAAGACCCAGAAAATCCTCACCAGCCAGGTGTGGTGCGCTTCAGGCCTTCTGTTTCCGGTGAGCACAACAAAAAGTTTACTTCGGCCATCAGCAACAACGGCTATATTGTTGCTCGTAAATTTGAGCGTGGGTTGTAGGGTGCTAAACATTGTCGTCCGGCTGCCATCATCATCAGAATCAATGCTTGGGTCTGAAATTGAAAGTCGGGTAAATTTGCAGCATTTTTGAAGAAAAAGAAACATGCCTATTCTACTTTTTATGGAGACCAAAGCATGAGAGTGAGTATTAGGACTAATTTCTACTCTGATGGCGCATGTAAATATCATTTTTCAAAATGCAAACACGGTAAAAACATGCATGCAAAAAGAAAGTATAAAGATCTACCAACACTGAGCATGTATAGACCCCATAATATTAGAGTCTTTGCAAAAAAAACGAATCAGGAGATAAATTTGTTGAACTCACTTTGGGTATAACAACACAACGTAGCAATTTTAGGTTTCTATGCAACTACATATATAAATTTATTTTCCCTGGCTCGTTTCCATTTCTGTAACTAGCTAAGGGAGTTTGTTAAAGTGTAAGCATGAATTAGAGATGGTGCTTACTGTCGGGCACTGTAGTACTCATTTAGTAACACAAATCACCGTGCGTCTGGCAGCTGAGACAGGTCAAGAAAATTGTTAAGGTAGTTGTGGGAAACCCACTCTCACATTTAGACTTCAGAAAAAACTTTTTCTCAATTTGACTCTTTATTCAGTAAGTTTTGAACAAAGTTTCATGAAATTATGAAAAATTGTGCACAAAATATTGTTGTGCATAAATATAAGGAGAAAGTGCATTAAAACTTCATAGAACATTCGCAAAGTGTTTAAAAGTGACTGGATATTCAAATTCCCGACAGAACTTTGCTGCATTGCTATTTATTACATTGTTTGTAAAGGATTGGGGCTCCAATAGCCAATGTTTTATTAGTCACTATATTGGTATTTCTACTGTTATTTGTTATTGCGGAAAATATTCGCTATACTGAATTTTTAATAGCTTATTTGATGATAAGAAATCAATAGCTTATGAAGAATTCAAGAGAAGTGATTTCATTTAATTATTTACAAATTTCAGTTTAAATGCTTCATGACAGCCTCCTATAAAAAGTAGTACGGGATAATTTTATAAGCATAAAATGAGTAAAAATGCTTATTGAAATATTTTTGTCATTTGGACACTACTTGCTAAACCTAATAAACAATTTAGCAGGAACAATTTTATCAAAGATTATATTGTTTTTATTATCATTCTCATGAATGAGAGATAAATATAGCCCAAAAATTAATTCATCATGTCAAGCAGTTTTTTTGATAATTTTTACATTTTCTTGTGGATATAAAGTATGCATAATTTGTTTCATTTTTTAGTGACAACATGGCCTTGAGAGCTCTGAATCCGGAAGAAATGCAGGCTCTGATGGAACAAATTGACCAAGAAATCAAAACAGATCTAGATGAGGACACAGATATTGAGAAAGAAGGTCAAGATCCAACAGAAGATTAGATTAGACTATAAGTTAGTTTAAGCCTCCCAAACCGCTACAAAAAAAGAGCGTATTGAAGAGAGGGAGGCACCCTTTAGTATGGAGATAAGGGAATGAGGAATTTATGTAAAAGAGGCATAGAAACAGTAAGTTGAGAAAGAAGTGTTTGATATAAGATAAAAGTTGAAGAAGAAAGTCAAAGGTGCTGAAAAACAGAACAGTAGTGAATCAAAAAAAGGTGGTCCTTCACATAACAAAAAAAAATTTTATTTCAACAAAAAGAAGGCCTACCTAACTCTCAGCTTGGGCCATCACATTTTCCCCATTGGTCCGCTAATTCCTATAGATACAATAATTGTATCACCCTGAGGGGAGATCCAACAGAAAGCATTTCTGTTGTCAATATTTCATTTCTGTTGTCAAAGGACTCATGTTCGAGATCATGAGTCCTTAGTGGTGCACATTGGAGAAAACGACCCAATAACAACCAGTGTGAGTCAAAGTCATCAGGAGGATGATCAGCCTCAGAAGAAAGAGACATTGCAAAAATGGAGGAAAAAAGAAGCAAAAATCTATTGCCATTGATTTCACTCCTAAGATACTGAAGCAGCATGTATTCCAAGATGCAATGGATTCTTTCAACCTGTATTTTATTAATGAACTGATCAATATGATTCATTATCAAACAAACCTAAAAAGTGTGCAGAAAGGAAAGCCTGCTCAAATTACAAAAGAAGAAATCAATATTTTTCTCGGAATCAACATCATCATGGGCTACAATCGCTTCCACTAAATGTGTTTCTATTGGAAGAATACAAAGGACATCCGAAATCAAAGTATTAGAGAGTCAATGTCACAAAATAGGTTCTATGAAATTCTTGGCTGCCTTCATCTTGATGACAACACTCATCTACAGGAAAATTTAAAAGATAAGCTGTTCAAACTGCCCATTCATCGACATACTGAATAAAAAATAAATAAAGAAAAAATGAGCCATTTGTGTTCTCACCAATATTTCATGCTAGTCATTTTTTTGAACAAAATATTAGTAATAAAAGGAGTCTTATTTTTCATGATTGAAAACTATTTCATCATATCAATAATAAGAATTTGAATGAATTTCTTTCAATTTCACAAGCAATTGAACCTAGAATTATGCATGTATGAGGTTTTGAGGTAGCTTATCTGTTAATCTAGCATTGAGGAAAATCGCAGGCCCTTCAATACTGACAGGAACTCCAGTTCCCATCAGGCTATTTTTTTAAATTCAATATTTTTTTCATAAGTAGAAGTAGTAATGAGTTAATTAACCATGAAACAAAAGATTTCAATCGTAAAAACTAAAAAAAAGTTATCTATTTTTTACACTGGGAATGAAAGGGTTAAATTTGTAGCCTGGTTTTGAGCTTCAGCTTTTTCGAATACCAATCTTCATTACTCTCAACTTGCATTAGAAGACAATACCTGCTGAACCTAACACCTTATATAATAAAGTTAGAGAAATTCATGTGTTTTTTCATGGCTTCGGCAGTCACTGCTTGAGGCAGAAGTGCGTTTTGGTAAAGAAACTCATGTGCTTTTTTATCGGTTAGTTTTGACATTATAGTCCTGCCAATATTCTCATTATTTTGTGTTATTAGTGTATCACTTTCGTTTTGGTGCATTCTACAGTAAGTTCATCAGTCGACACCAAGACCGGGTTATTCGAGGCAAGCCCAACCACAACCTAACCGGTTCCTGTGTGTTTAGAAGAATTTGTATTGTTCCACTTAACTTGGAGTTGAAAGCTGAAGTGTGCCAGAGGCTGCTGCGGGTGGCGATTTCTGGAAACCGGATAATTTCCTGGCTTCTATAATTGCGAGTGTTTTCATGGACTTGACTTTGCGTCTTTCCCGGCATTCATTCGACCTGCAACTTCACTTTATATACTGGAAAAGAAGACAAGGCCATCTCCAAGCAGTCGACTTTAATAGCAGTGTTTATGAGCTCTTTATTTTGTTGCTACGGTAGTACTGCGGTTCAAGTTTTGCGTGAAGTACATATTGTTTAAATTTATTAGCAATAGCTGTCCAGGTGTCGGTATTTATTGTATCTTGAATTCATTTCTAATTTTGTGTATTTGCTATGTGCTCTGCACTACATTTCCTTTGAAATGTTGAAATTGGAGTAAACTGTAAAACCTTATTTTTCTTTCACCACCGGTTCACCCAAGTCGAATATCCGTTACCTGAATACACATTGCCCCCCCCCTTTTTGGACCCCTCTAGGGGGGTTCTAGGGCCCTTAACCCCCTAAAATTTTAGGACAAAACAGCTTATTACATAAGGACTCTTTATCAGTAATAAATAAAAAATTGATAATTTTCCCCAATATCGCTCAGATGTAAGTTTATTAAAGGTATGCCTTAAGCTTTGAAGCGATTGGGCTTTGTCTTATCGTCTGCACCTCGAATCATGACCATAATTCTTAGCAAGGTTCTGTTATTGGAAGATCGGGTTCCTCAAGGGACACAAATACATCAACGATGTTGAGGTTCAGGAATTTGCAAGAACTCCAAGAGCATCTGGCTAAGTATGGGCTTGTGACGAACGACCTTGAGAGCCTGGATAGAGGCTGGTTGAAAGAGAATTTCTTTACAGAGAGATTCCAATGGACATCTTAGGATATCAAGAGGAATTGCACTCTCTGAGTTTGGTTCGGTGGAAGCCGGATTGACCGAGAGGTGGCTGTTTTCCTTGTGTGGTCGGCTGGTCGGCCACAACCCCGTGGCGGGGTGACTGCATACCTGTTGCAGTTTTTTGAAATGGCTAGGGTGCAGCAGCTTCTGTGACGACTCGGTCGACAGTTCCGTAAGCGTTTTGGCTGGGGAATTGTTGGCACAAACTCGTCGGGAGAACCCAGTTGGGAGCGTGAGGGCTGGTGTGGCCTTAGAGGTTGATCACCTCATTGTTGAAGATGTGTTCTGGCTCCGCAAGGAGTCAGACCATCTTCACATCAAAGTGGCCGAGTTGGAGGCTGTGGCGCGGGACACCAACCTGTTGATGGGGTTATGTGGGGTTTCAAGACCTTCACGGTCGCATGTGATTCCCTAACAGTCGTCAACCGGATAGCCAGTGCTGCCATGGACCGCAATTGTGTTCGCATTGTTACTGGGAGGCCTCATAAGGTTCTCATCACGCACTATTGGATGTGGTTTTTATTGTATTCTGAGAGATATTGGTTTGTATGCTTAATTTGTGTGTTCTTTCTGTTTGTTTCAGCCTAGATTCTTGCTGTGCTACAAACTATTATTGTACAAAAGTTAATCTTAAACCTGGAAGGCCTAGCTTGCTTAAGTTCCAACATCTTGGAAGGTGAGTTGAATGGTTCTTCTAGTTAAGGAGCATGTGCATTGTTGTGAATTTTCAGTTCATCAATTTTGGTTTCTGGTTTGGTTTGCTTCTTTTATTTTGTTTTCATTGTGAGATGTTCATTTTGATTGATTTCCTTTATTTTGAGTCGAGGTTGCTCATTATTTTCATTTTACTTAGATAATTTGCATTCTTTATTTTGATTTACTTTGCTTTATGAGGTTTATTTGCTTCGAATTTCTGTTTAATTTATGTTTGTTTGTTCTATTCTTTTGTAAAGCCTGGTCATGGGAGTTGTTTGCGGTTCTTGTACTTATAAGTTGCACTCATTCTTTTCAGCCGGCAAGTCAACACCTCATGTTCATGCTCCCTAGTCCCTACTCTTGGCTCATCTTGTCATACCTGTCTTCACATTCTCTACTATTTGCTGTGCCTCTGGATTAGTATTTCCCATATTCTGGTTCTGAGTAAACTATAATTAACACTAAAGTTTCATTTCACCAACATTTTAAGATTCACTATACAAGATCGATGATGTATTATAGGAAATTCTGACCCCGCAACATTAGCATCTCCGACGGGATTGATCTTGTCTTTTCATTCATTCACTTCCAATTCTTACAACTTCCTTATAGACATGTCAGATACTAACCCACAATTTTCTTCTTTAATTGGGGAGCATGGACTGAAGGAGGCTGGTGAGTCTTCTGCTGGTGGCACTGGTGAGCCTCAGTGGTTCAGTGCAGCAGGGGGAGATGGATGCCAAGCCATCATCAGCAGTACTTGATCTAGCAGTGGATGCTAAAATATTAACCTTGGAGCAACTTTCCATGGCAATTTCTCTACAGAGTTTATTATCTCAGTTCTCCCACCCAAACGTAACAGCCGACTTCAGTAATAGCCGATTTGGAGTGAACATCAACCCCAATCTGTTGCCCAAGTTGGATGATTTGCGGTGGACCTTGTTCCCACGCTGGCAGGGGGCTGGACTGGATGCTGCTGTAGCTAAGAATGGTAAGGCAGCTAAGCATATAGTGTCTCCTGACCCAACAGAACAGCATGTTCTTTGTTGGGGACAACCCAGCTGAGGAATCACTCTCTTACAGGGATTGGTTCTCTGTCCTTGCTTCAATTTCGGCAGATCGTTATTGGCACCGGGTTCCTGCTCATGAGAGGTGTGTCCATGTGCTTGGTAACCAAAGTGGACGCCTACTGGAGGCTAAATCGGTTGTGTCTCGTGGTTCTGCAGCTGAAACCTGCTCATCTGTGGTGCCTATATCTGGTAAGGGGTGTAGGAAAAAGGTCAGGGAGCCTAAAGTGAAAGAGCTTGTCTTGTCTTCAACGGATTTGGTTAGCTCTGGGAGTCTGGACAGCTCTCACTCTGACACCACTTCATTGACCTCATCAAAGAGAAAGTACCACCGTCGACTGCAGAAGAGGAGAAATGCTGGGAGGAAGAAAGAAATGAGAAGGGCTGATTAATGTGAAGTGGTGACTCCTCCTGTGTTTGAGATGAATGGGAAGGAGAATTTGAAAACGTTCTTTGGGACATTTGAGTCATACTTTCACAAGAAGTTTAATGGATCAGAGTATGATATGACTCAGGAATTAGCAAAATTTCTCTCCGATGAACTCTTGGAGGTGTATGGTGTTAAAGGAGAATGGAAGTTGAAGTACCCTACCATGAAGCAGCATCTTTTGGATTTCTACAAAAAATAGAAAATTGGTGGGAAAAATTACTGGAGAGAGAAGTTGCAGAATGCCTCACCACACACCGATGAGCAATTAGACATATATGGAATGCGACTTATTGAGTTAGCCAAGCTTGCCTACCCAGATGACGAAAAGGAGTCTCTTCGTCATTTGCGGAAAAAGTTTTTGGAATCTATCAATCCTGGCATTGCTTCAAAGGTAGAGGATGCTGAACGTGCTCTGTGGGCTGGTTCTTCTACAGCAAAACATGTCCTTTGATAAAATGCTACAAATGGCAAGGAAGATTCAAAAAGATCTTCAGGCAAGCAAAACGGTATTGTCAATGTCTGGCAGTGGAGCTAGCCATCATGCAAAAGCAGTGCCAGCAAAGAATTCTAATTACAATTCTAATTATGCAGGCAACCAGGCTTCTCTAACTTGCACTTCCCAGGACAGAACACAGAGTGGGGTGACGTCGTCACAGAGAACTTTTCCGTCTCATCCGCGAGGGTGTAGTTATTGCCGCTGTCCGAACCATACTCGGAAGGAGTGCTGGCGTGCTTCACGGTCCTGTCTCATGTGTGGAAATAAACATTATCTGGAGGAATGCCCAAAGTATGACCCTAATTACAAGAGGTTGTCAGTCAAGACTCAGCCGTTAAACTAATTGGTCCTGTTGAGCCAGGGGCACATACAGGGCTGTACATCAAGACCCCTACAATTCACCCTGTGGCATCCAATTTTCCAGTGTTGCCAGGGGTCACCGCCAAGTATTCCCCAGTGATGGAGGGCATCCCTGAAGAGGAACCACCCAGGGAATCCACATTGGAGTATGAGGAAAGCAGTGATGCTTCACCGGAGAACATTGAGACTGGTGTGGCGATGGATGACCGCGGCACTGCCCAATCGGAACCCAGCCCTGACTCCGGTATCAATGAAGACCACCTGAGTGCAGTTCCAGGAAGACATATTTGTCTTGTTGGGTGCAACTCCAAGTTGCTGAGTGTCAGTGGCTCTTGATGGGCATCTGGTAAATGCCGTATTGGATACGGGAGCCGCCATTTCCCTTACTAGTGAGAAGGTAGTTGTTGAAGCCGGATTGGCTGTAAGTGGCACTGATACTCATGTAAATGTGATTGGTGATTACAAATTAAAAGCAAGTGAAGTGACAAAAAGTAAGATTTAAGTCTGTGGGATTAGGATGGAAGAAATGGAGCTGTTAGTTCTCCAGGACAGTATCCATCTTCCTTTCCCTCTAGTTTTAGGAATCGACTTTATGAGGACGAATAAGATTGAATTGTCATTGAGAGAGAATATCATAACCAAACACTTCAGTACTGGAGGCTCAGTTGAGATTGCTTTACAGGCCTCAGGGAGCCCTGAAAGAATCTTGGATCATAAATTACCCTGTGAGGCTAGTAGAGATATTTCATTGGAGAGTGGTAAGGCTGAACTAATTTCGGTTGACATTCCGTTACTACCTGTTGGTAGGGATAATTTATTTTTGTATTCTGATTTGAACATGTCTTGTAAACTTAATGATGATCCGTGTGGCGTGGCTGGATTTTTCCCTGCTGATGATAGACGAGTTCTTGTTGTGTCCCGGGAATCCCCGGTCAAGATTGAAAAGGGGCAATTCCTTGGCTCACTATCTTCCATTTTCCAATTACCTGAAGAGAATGAGCTTGTTGAGATTGAGGAGGTGCATTCTGCAGATCGCTTGCCGGAACTTGCTCCATTGCCTGTCCTAACTGAGGAGCAGAAGGCTGTAGTCTATAAGATGCTGTCCCAGTTTGCCGGTGTGTTCAGTTCAGGAGATAGTGATCTTGGCCATGCCGCTCTTACTGAACATCATATTAAGTTGACTGACGATACGCCAATTTACCAAAAGCCAAGACGATTTCCTAAGCCAATGGCTAATGAAATTGAGCGGCAGTGTGAGGAACTCAATAGCCTGGATGTGATTGAGCCCAGTGTCTCACCTCGGTCTTCCCAAGGTGGGTCATTTTTGCGTCATTTTTGCAAAATCTTGGCGTTAGCCATCAGTTGACAAACTCCTTATTGCCCAACCAGCAATGGTGCATGTGAAAGGGTTAATCAGACAATAAAGAATTTTTTAAAGAATCTTAACAAGCAAAATTATCAATGGAACTTGGATTCATAGAAGGCTGTTGTCATTTACAATCAACCTATCATTCCGAAATTAAAATGTCACCATCCCAGTTTCTGTTAACCAAGAATCATACAGTACTTTTGAGGTTGCCTACTGCTGTGGGTTTGCGGAAGTGGCACCTTGGCCACCCAGAGTTTGCTCCATTCAAAGTTGGCCAAGCAGTCCTGATGAAGATGGAAAAAGAAGGGTTCTGTACTGTGAATAAATTTATGGCTAATTTTTGTGGCCCATTCATTGTTGCTAAAGTTGATGAGAATGGCTTGACTTATGTGTTACATGATCCTAAGAGTGATGGAGCAATTCGTGCTCACCATACTAAGCTCCAAATGTACAAGACTCATCCTAAGTATTTGTCTGATGCGCTTCAGTCTATGAGGTTGGCAACAGAAGTACAGCCAGTGGCCGAGGCAGAGATAGCATCCCTGGATCGGTTAGACTTAACACCATGCGTACGCCCTGGGGCCTTGGAGTCTGATACCTCAAGGGAATTGTCGGTCAGAGAGGAGTCTGTGTCAGAGGCAAGTGATGTATTTTTTTCGGGATTTTCAACCTAGGTTGAATCTAACAAAGTGTCAGATGATTTTCAAGAATGCCATTCTAAATCCGTAATTGAGAAACCGTGGCCTAGTAATACCATGTGTGGTGATTGCCGTGGTTGTGAGTTGGTGCTTAAGAGTGAAAGATTATTTTTATTGCTAGCATTTGATGAGCCTCGGAATAGAATTCAAATGCAAACAGCATTCAATGAGAATCCCTTAAGGGTTGACGATTCGCTAGTGTGTAGCCCAATTTTTAATATGGATCAGGAAGCTGGTGCAGCAGAAGAGTCCTTTGATTTAGGCCAATTAACCAGGAACCGCAAGGGTCTGCAGCAGTTGTTCCACCACACCGTGATGCCAAGGCAGGGCAGGATAAGTAAACCATTGCTGAGCTTGAAGATTTCATTCTCAGTTATAGCAGTGACCTTTCATTTGATGGATTCACTGATGACCCATACCCCCTATCACGTATTGCTCAGCTTAATGCTGCTAGACAGCTAATTGATCCGCATGAGTCTCCATTATTACAACAGACGAGGTCGAGGGGCCCGGTTCAAGGGTTACCAAATGTTCAACCTACAATTTTAGAAAGGCAAAATAAGAAGAATTAGAACCTTAATGGAAGGTTCTTGATTATTGTATGGTACCCTAGGCTGTGCCACAATTGTGATGTACGTATGATGTATAACAATGTTTTGGACGGTTTTGTTGTTTCAGTAGTATAGCTTTGTGTATTACCTTTCAACTATGTACTTACATACCCACCTTTAATTTCAGCAGTGTTTAGAGGATTGTACCATCACTCGTGAGGGTATTTGGTAATGACTTGTGCTGTGGTCACACGAGTCATTCACTATAGTACTTATGCAGTGTCATTTTGTGCACAAATTTTGTTGGACTGGGTTGGTGAGATGCAATTCTCTTGTTGGTTGCAATTACTGTCAGATTGTGGTTCTTGGTTGTGATGTCATGGTTGTCATTGTCGGAGTACATTCACCACCCCAATAGCTTGTGCTGGTGGGGAGGCATGTTACTGGGAGGCCTTCTAAGGTTCTCATCACACACTATTGGATGTGGTTTTTATTGTATTCTGTGAGAATATTGGTTTGTATGCTTAATTTGTGTGTTCTTTCTCTTTGTTTCAGCCTAGATTCTTGCTGTGCTATGAACTATTATTGTACATAAGTTAATCTTAAGCCTGGAAGACCTAGCTTGCTTAAGTTCCACCATCTTGGAAGGTGAGTTGAATGGTTCTTCTAGTTAAGGAGCATGTGCATTGTTGTGAATTTTCAGCTCATCAATTTTGGTTTCTGATTTGGTTTGCTTCTTTTATTTTGTTTTCATTGTGAGATGTTCATTTTGATTGATTTCCTTTATTTTGAGTTGAGGCTGCTCATTATGTTCATTTTACTTAGATAATTTGCATTTTTTATTTATTTTGATTTACTTTGCTTAATGAGGTTTATGTGCTTCAGATATCTGTTTAATTTATGTTTGTTTGTTCTATTCTTTTTGTAAAGCCTGGTCATGGGAGTTGCTTGCAGTTCTTGTACTTATAAGTTGCACTCATTCTTTTCAGCCGGCAAGTCAACACCTCATGTTCATGCTCCCTAGTCCCTATCTCGGCTCATCTTGTCATACCTGTCTTCACATTCTCAACTATTTGCTGTGCCTCTGGATTAATATTTCACATATTCTGGTTCTGAGTAAACTATAATAAACAACAAAGTTTCATTTCACCAACATTTTAAGATTCACTATACAAGATCGATGATGTATTACAGGAAATTCTGACTCCGCAACAGCATGAAGGGCGCGGCAGAGATGCTCGAGAAGCGACACCTTGGGGTAATCCGTGCATGGTCTAGTCGCATTTGTTTGGTTCATTTCGACAATGGAGAACAAGGCAAACCAGAGGGCCAGAGCACCAAAGGTCAAGGTTGGTCTTGAGGTGAGGCAGTGGTGGTTGTAAGGGGTTGGAGGAGACCACGAGGCGGCAAGGCCGGAAGTGCAAAGGTGCACGTTGCAGCTAGGCTGCTTTAAAGGCTTCTTATCCGAGCAGCTGGTCTGCGAGTGTTTTTCAGGTGACTGCGCGTGCAGCTGGGCTGTACCACACGGTGTGTGTGCGTGGCTGAGCAACGTTTTAGTGCACGGTATCATTTTGTTCTTCGATAATACTGGCATAACATTGTTGTGAAACCAGCCGGCTAATTGTTTCACCACTAGGAAGCCGACTTGTCAGGATGCCGACCAGGCAGGGGTTGGCTACTCCGGCTAAATAGCTAGGCCCAAATACTAGGTTAAGTTGTGGCACGGACAGGTAAATAACAATTATATTTAAAAGGCGAAAAGTAAGACATGAACACATACAGAGTCAGGGCGTGTCTTGCGGGAGCCGTCTCTCTACACGAGATCGTAACTCTCCCGCCGACTACAACATCCCGCCAAAGCAACTAAGCTATAACAGCTAAAAGAGGGCACCGGATTTCCCAAGCACAGACATGGGGACTTACGAACATCAGGCAGGAGAACAACTTTATTTGGCCTGCTCGTTGTCAAGTGCACTGTACGAAGGTCCTAACGCAACTGACTCGCTACAGTCGTGCAACCGCAAACTTTGGCTTCAGTCTGGCCCAAGCCAGGCAGTCGCAGGACGGAGCTCTATGTACACAACAGCGGTACCCTCAAGGTACAAACACGTAGCGGAATAAATTTGCTACAACATGAGAATGGCACGCATGTATGGAGAGTCAAATTGTCTCATTTGTATTAGTGAAACTGCAAGTTTATTATAAAATGCGATAGAAATAATAATAGGGCTATTTGGTTATTAGAAATGTCAAGATATGTGAAATTTCTGTGGACGCATAGAAAAACTTGTACAATTATGGGTCCAGCTTACTCAAAAGGTGAAATTTTTGTTCATCGGTCTATCAAAACAAAATATCAAGTTTCAAGATGGGTGTAGATACAAGTACATCCAAATGTACTTTTATCTCTGCTATGTAGCTCAACTGTAGAAAATCTTGACACCAAAAATAAGAAATTTCATTTAAGAAAATATAAATGCACGTAATAGCACAATTCTGACACTAATACATTTTTCAGATCCATGAAAGAGCAACTAACCTTGAAGGGGCTCCTGTACTGGTCGGTGGAGTAGTAGAGGTGCACAAGGTTCAACTTGGGACAAGTCAACTTGCCAAACCACTCTTCCAGCATTCAAATGACTGTCCTGAAGAATGGAAATGAAAGAATAAAATTACATTGAAAAATTCTTTTATTGCCACACTCGATATAAGTAGCTGCTTTATACGGCTGAGTCCAAAATCTGCTGTATCTCAACAAAGTGTTTTTTTGGATTATTGAAGAAAAGTACCTCAATTGATACTGGGTTACTATTCATCAGTTGATTAGAAATAGGATGCCATTTATTCATGAGCGAATTATGGGATAAGATTTGTTCACATGATTACGATAATTGTTCTGCAAAGTAAGCTAAAATTATTCTGTATTGCTTGTGAGGTTAAATTTAAATATCAGATAAATACTTTTGTTCTTCATCCTTTTCTGGCTCCCTTTTAAAGTAATAACAATCAGTTTTATACAGTAATTACTTTGATAAACTGATGCTGTGTTTCTATCCATTTCCATCAACAATTAAACACTTTATGAAATGATTCCAACTATTTCCTGCATTCAAGGCTGCAAAAAAAATTTTTGGTGGGTCATCTCTTCAGGAGCTTAATTTTGAAGTGATCCCTTTTATAATGTAAGCATAAACCGAGATTCAAAATGGAACCATAAGAAGAACTTACTGCAGACCAGTCGAATGCCAGAAGATGCCCTCGCTTATTGAAGCAATAAACGGTAAAGCTTTCAGACTCTGATGATGACGGATCAGAATCAGGGAGATCAGCAACCAAGCAATTGTGCAGGGCATCCAGGCGAGTCTGGAGGTAACTATTGCTGCTCTCGCTCACACTTTTCTGACACAAACCTGAAAACCATTGTCTGATTGTAGAATCTATCATTTGCACATTGCAACTCAAAAAAATAGAAAACTGAACACATAAAAATATATTATTCAACCTTTAACAGGTTGTATTTAAATAAGTGTCATGCAAATATTCATCTACACAAAGATAGAGCTTTACATATTTTACAAGAAATTGTTTTTGTTTGAATCTTCCACAAAGTTACAAGTAGGTGCTGGTATTAAAGAAACAAGGGTATTAGTAATTTAATTAGATTTTTGAAGAACAAAGTGTTAAATCCACAAACAAGCTTAAATTCATCCTCCGTTATTAGGGGAGTATTTACCTTAAGGACAGCGTCCCCCATAAGGACCTTTATTTTCATTATTGAACCTAGAGCAATGAAATTTGGTGTACTGATAGAAAATGCAATTGGGAATCATTTGTCATATGGGAAAAAAGCGATTTTCCCCATAGAAAACGAGATATTCATAGAAAACAAGATTTTAAGGGGGTTTTCAAAATGAATCTCCTCTGACAGTTTTTGAGTAAAAGTGATGATTTTTTGGGGACCATTGGATGCGGAAAGATATGAACATTCCAGGAAGACCTATGCCGCTTCCCAAATTTCCAGTTTTAATGAAAAGAAATTGAAAAAAATTGAGAGCAAATTTTTTTTCATAAAATGTGGATTTATGACGTCATAACTTTTGAAAAAAAGGTAATGGTGAGGTCAATTAGGGCTTTCTAAAAAGCCCTCAATTTTTCGCATCCAATGATATCAAAATCATTACTGTAGCTTGAAAACTGTAGGAGGAGATGCATTTTGAAACCCCAAAGTCCATTGTTTACATTATAAGCAAAACAAAGAAACATAAACAATATTAATTAAAAATTTTGGTTCGAGTTAGACCTTTGAAATCATTATGGAGTAATACAGAGACATAGGAAATGGCATAGCAATGTCGCGCCGTGAAGAAACAGCCAAGGGGGAGGTGTAACATGATGATATACCACTTCCGCCTTCCCTCCCCCCCCCCATTCTTCAAACCCCCATAGCGGGCGAACGAGTGAACGTACGAGTCTCATTTTTTCACAGGATGTACCTGACTTCTTACACTACCTATAGCAGCAATAATCTTTATTTCTCAAATGGTCTCAGAATCCTGGATTCCCATGAGGGACGCTGTCCTTAAACCTTACTGATTCTTTGACAATGATTTTACCTCATTTCATCAATGATAATTTTCAACAATTTTCAATATGGTTGATGTACAACCTTTTACTTGACCTGTCTATAATCTCTGTATGAACACTAGATTCTATAACTGCTAACTTTGTGCTAGTGGAATAACACACTGATCAAGCAATTCTCCTAATGAGCAATATTTAATCTGATATTCAAGTGTACAGTGAAAAGACATACTGTGACTTCCAGACTTGAACATTCTTAAATCCTCATGCTAACCTCCTCCACATAACCCTTCAAACCTTACTGTTGTCTTGAAGCACTCTGAAATCAAGGTTTGTAAATTTTTTTTTCACATGCTAATACCTTGGTTTATCAGATTTCTGAATAATAGACACTTTGAATGTTCTACAGTACAGATGAAACTACATTATTACTAGATATGATCAAAAATTGGGCAGTAGTCAGTAAGCTTGTTCACAGATAAAAGTGCAACAAAATGTGAAGCTAAATGTTCCATGGTTGTGGCTCTTGCTGTGCTTGAATCATTATAACTTTTTATACACATGTTTTCTATGGTACACAAAATAGAGTGTATACATTTTATAATATAATGATGTACAGTGTAGTGGTATTTTGTACAGTTAGATTTATTAAGATTAAAGCACTTTACTTTTTACTCTGTCATTAATAAGTGATTGTTATGGTCATTAGATGTCTTTTGGCTATTTATACCAGTAGTTCAGATTTGTTTATAAACAATTGGCTTCCTCGACTGGTGCTACTTTTTTTCAATTCTTTGAACCAACGTTGATTCTCCATTAAATTTGCTTTTTTCATGGATAAAAAATGATGTATTATAATTATTGCCATCTACTCTATTACAATTATATCTCATGTGCCAAAATTTCCAGTATGAGGATTAATGCTCACTCACTTTTGGTGAATTGAAGCTCAGTTTAGTAGACATCTATCTGGAAACCCAACTGACAAAATTTGGCTATTTGTGGCTGTGATGAGTGCACACTAAGATGGAAAAAAAATAACAAATTATGATGGGTTCATCATTGAAACTCAGATAATAGGTTTAGGTAAGGTTAGTTTAGATTAGACTAGACTAGGATGGGTTAGGTTAGGTAAGTTAGGTTTTAACTAACTAATTTAAGTTGAGAAATAAAGGATGCAGGCCAGTTCTCAAACAGTTGATGATGATCATTATTACTCTTACTATCTTAATATATTTGTTAGTTTAAGACTCCCTAGCAAAAAAAAGAGCAATCTGAATGAAGCAATACAAAGGATCATTTAAAATTGACTTGAGGAAAAAGAGGATCTATGTATAAGGTGTTCCTACAAAAGATACCCTATGAATAGAAACAGCAAGTTGAGGAAAAAGAGGAAATAATACAATGAATTGTTGGTAAATATTGGATGAGATTATAATTTAGTTTAAGCCTCTCTAACCACAAAAAATGCTCTAAAGAGAGGAAAGTGGAAGGCACCATTTTGTATAAAATTAAGAAGAGAGTGGGAAATGAATGCACAGCCCAAGTTGTGTTCCCACACTAAGTGCATAGAAAGAGCAAAATCGAAAGAAAAAGAAAGTAATAGATGCTAAAAAAAGCAGCAGTAATTCCAAATAACTTACTTTGGAAAACAAATATATTTCAATAAAAGGGTTTCCTAACCTTCAGCTAGGGCTCTTCCATTTCCTTCCTAGGAGTGCTAATTCCAGTAGGCACAATGATTGGATCCCCATAACCAGAAAGATGGCAAAGAAGGCATGAAAACTGAAAGAAGCTAATGGGCACATTGTAGTGGGAGGCACTATACGCTCACAACACTTACCGTAATGTGTAGTCCTATACCGCCCTACGTATATTATGGCCGGATCGTGCAGGGGATTTACATCGCGTGCCGCAGGTCAATATCATTGTGCGGACCGGTTTCTCTAAATGCCTATTACTTTAGGTATGATAAACATGATAATAATACAAATTCAAGATTCGTTGACTGACACTTTCTTTCTTTATTTTTGTTGAATTACCATCCAAAAGAAATACAGTCAACCCTCGATAAGACGGACTACTAGGGAGGAAGGGTGGTCCAGATTAGCCGATTGTCCGGAATAACCGATTTGCCTATATATATGAATATATATCTATATCTATATATGCACAAATAATCACCTTACTAAGACCTAAATACATGATACATAATACTGTATGCACTATACTGCTCTATACTTGAAAAAAATTTAGCCTGTGGGGTAAAAAGAATTACAATATTCACTACTAAAAAGTACAAGAAGTTACTACAAAAGAAGTTTGAATTATGCTTAAACACAGAAATATTCACTCAAAAGTCAGAGCAACACAGCACTATCATTTGAATATGGTGGGGGTAAACAAACTGAATTATGGCGGAAGCGGTGGCGGCCGATGCGCGTGCCATCTAATGGCAACTTTCGTCACTAACGCCAGTAACTCGAACAACGACCCTTTACCGCAGATGACGTCCGTCTTATCCGATATCCGGATTACCAAGGTCCATCTTTTCGAGGGTTGACAGTACAAAATTATTAGACGTATCTGTTACATTTCCTATCTTTTGATTACCTAACTTTGCTCGCAAGCCTAACACAATATCATAACCTACGTTCAAAGCACGTGACCAGGCAACAATAAAGATATTAATGATTACATTCCATATAGCACAGGTACACCACTTAACTGTGAACGAGGTAGTCGGGCGTGGCAGGAAGACATATCACAGCCTTGGCTATGCCACCTTTGACTATAAATACTCTTAAATGTTAGGACACAGGTACTCAGGTCTACGACCCACGGCTGGGGCTCTGAGGTACACCAAAGTATTTCATCAGAGTCAGACAATAACCAATAAGTTAAGGCTCCACCAATTACATTCCTCTATTATTAGTAGTTCATATCTTATGGTCAATAACTTCAGCGGCGGACTCTGGGCCAGCGTTTGATTCATCAGCGATCCTTCTTGATCAGTTGAGTTACCCACAGGCCCCGGACGCCAGATATGGATAGGTGGTACTCTTTGAGATGACTCTCGGCTTGATCAGGGCGATCGGCCACAGTCCCCAGGCTTTTAACCGACCAGGCCACTGCGTCCAGGTGTTGCATGAGAGGACTGTTGTAGCTGCTGATCAGCTGCGATGCTGGCGCCTACCAGGCCGACGGCAAGCCACGCCGGTAGTGGCCCTCCGATCAGCCAACACAGCTGGACTGATTGGCGCACTGCAGTGGGAGGCCTTCCCTGGATATCAGGATGTCATAAATTTCCCTTTCAAAGAAACACGTCCGTTGCACATCGTTTTTACATCTTAAACCTATTCATATAATCAAAATTACTACAGACATGAACATATTTCTTTTAATGATACACATCTACCTGTATTTACGTATAAACCTGGTCAATCATGCTACGCCACAAACAATTCTTAATACTCATTTATAGACTTCATTTTCCATGAGCTATTTCTCAAATTCATAAAACTAACTGACCTTATTACATTACAGAGTTTTATTTAATTTACAAGAAAGTACAATTCACATCTTATCTTCAATATATTCATACATACATGTTTCACAACCTTTACCTATATTCATTGCAGTCCACTATTCATTTTAATTTTCAATGCATGACTTGATACAATATAAACGTATTCACCTTGAACACCCCTCTAGTGGATATAAACACATTACATATTAATTATCACATGTTCTTTCAATTATCACGTATCATCGCAATTACACAATTCATTCTTACCCTTTGGAGCTTGAACTCGAAAGATGCAGCCGTGCCACGGGTCTCTCCGTTTGAAGCCTATATATAGAGATTTGATGAATTTATGAAAATTTTCTATAAATTTCTCTACCAACGTTATTTTTAAGTGACTTATGATGAATTTAATTTTTTCTGTAAAAATTTGAACAATCATTAACATTATTACAGTTTTGATCATGCCTAGCTTATTGAAAATTTTCTCTAACACATAACATAGATATCAACTTTACCTTACTTAGTAGTGGTTCAGCCACTACAACATAAGATAGAAGTCTAAAATGTTTATTTAAAGCTGAGGTAACCAGTTCCAATAGCATTGGAAAAACAAATCTAACTGATCTAAAATGCCCTCTGAGGTGAATATGCTGAAACCGTTTTGTTTCTTTTGCCAACAGTATATGCAGGTTTGCTAAAGCCATTCTTGCAGCTTAGTTCTCTGTGCTTTTGAATCATGTGATGATTCCATCAAATAGAGCTCATTTCTTATGTCTCACAATTATTTATTGACCAAGATACACTGGAATAATTTGAAATTGGCCTTGAAATGCCACTAGTTCTAAAGTAATCATTTAGTTCTACACATTGGGAACCCTATGTTCTTCAGCAATTATCTATGGTATACTGTCACTGCTTGGACTGGGTAAGCAACTAGTGCATTTTTCTTATATCAGTATTTCTCTGAAACCACCTTGTAATGTTGTAATGGCTGGACCACTTCTGAGTAAAAAGTTGGTATTTATGTTATTTTTTTTGAGAAAAATATTCAATAGCTAGACATGATCAGAAGTGAAATAAAGTTAATTGATGCTTCTAATTTTGTTACAGTAAGAAATTAAATGCAAAATTAGAAGATAAAATAGCGTCTGGTAAAAGAATCTGAAGGCCCATAAATTGTACTATAAGTCACTATTCGTGCGCTCTAAAAAGGGACATCTTTTTAGTTCAAGCCCCAAAGGGTAAGAATGAATTTGTGTAACCAAGATAGTGTGTGATAATTAATATGTCACGTGTTAATATCTATGAGGGTTGGTGTTTAAGGTGGATGATATGTTTATAACTGTATCGAATTATGCACTGAAAATAATAGTGAATAGTGGACTTCTATGGATATAGGCAGAGGCTGTGAATCACATATATACAAGGGTTAGTCAAAAAGTTCTCAGACAAATGCCATAATTTTGAACTGAACAGAGATTTACAAGTTTTCAAAGTTGAAACCTGTCCTTAGAGCTTCCTTGATAACTTGCAGCTGTCGAATCAGTCTATGTCAGGTCAGTATCGAGAGAGGTTGCATCTCAAAATAGTTATTTTCAACCCTTCAAATGGCAAATTTTGAGATCAGAGCTAACTTCAAATTTCCAACTAAACTAAATTGGAAACCTGTTAAGATCTCAAAACTTTGCAGCAGGTTTATGGAGACTCAACACCATGTAGAGCAGTCGTTTATGATTGGATTAAACGCTTCAAAGAGGGCAGAGTCCAATTTGATGACAACCCACAAGGAGGAAGACCCACCACAGCAACAAATGGAGAAAACATCCCTTTTGTACAGAACCTCTCTTCTCTCTTGATAGAATTGGGGGGAACAAGTCCCCCTCCCCAATTCTATCAGGAAGGCATTTACATGTGGAAACATAGATTACAAAAGTGTATAGACAACTATGGCGCTTATGTAGAAAAATAAAAGTAATGAGTTGTTATATAAAGAAATTATGGCATTTTTCTGAAAACTTTTTGACTACCCCTCGAATTGCTATAATATATTGAATATGAGATGTGCATTGTACTTTCTTGCAAATTAAGTGAAACTCTGTAATGTAATATTATTTGTTAGTGTGAATTTGAAAAAAAGATTATGAAGGAAAATAGATGACAAATGAATAAGAATTGTTTCGTGGAGTAGTACGATTTAGCCAGGTTTATTGGTAAATACAGGCAAATGTGTACCATTAAGAAAAATTGTGCTTGTGTGTGTAGTTACTCTGATTGTTTGAATAAGCTCAGGATATAAAAAAAGTGCAGCAAACATTTATTAGAAGTTGGAATTAATGACACCGTGATATACAGGGAAGGCCTCTTGCTGCCGTGAGCAGACCAGTCCAGCTTTGATGGGCTGGTCAGAGGGCCCAGAGGGCTGCTACCCGAGTGCTGCATGGACCGGCTGATCAGCACCTGCATCACAGCTGATTGGCAGCTACAGCAGTCCTTTTGTACATCACCTGGACGCATTTGCTTGGTCCGTTGATAGCCTTGGTGCTGATACCGATTGCCATCAGCCCAGTCAAGAAGATTCACCTCTCAGGGAATTGATGCAGCTTTACCTACATATGATGCTTGGAAGCCATGAGCAGCTCATTGCTCTCGAAGAACTCAAGAGGAACAACACTTGCCCAGAGCCCACCGCTGAGGTCATAGATAATAGTATAAGAACAAGGAATAATTTAGGAACGTAGTTTTTGAGGGCCTTGTCTTATTGGATTATTGTCTGACTGGCTGGAAATACCCTGGTGTACCTCAGAGCCACCAGCTGTGGTGTCGAATACCTGGGTTCCTGTGTCGTAATGCTAAAGAGGGACGTCTACCCAGAATCCAGAATTATAATTGCTTTATTCGCTAGAGATATGCTTACTTCACAAGCTGTCAAATTTGCAGAACGATCTGAACATCGTAAGTGGGGGAAAGGGGGAGGAGGTCCAATCAGCAGCCAGCGCTGACCAGCAAGTGCATGTGCCACGTCCCTGAGAATTTTTTTTTTTGTGTTTTTCATTGCTCTATTCAATATAGAAGTCCTTATTTTACAAGCTGGCAAAGGTTCAGAACGTTCTGTGCTTTGTGAGAGAACGAAACAAAGAGGGGAAAGGGGTGGATTTGAATGCAGCAGGTAGCCATGGACAGTCACCGCATTAGACATGAACCAAAAATATCTGGATTTTGTTCTGTTGGTCTATTTGACACAGAACTCCTTTGCTTACAATCTAGCAAAGCTACACAACGTTCTTTCTCCATGCGAGGGGGAAACGAAAGGGACAAAAGGGAGAATGGGAAGAGCACATCGAGGAGGACGCCACAGCTTGCGCTCCTGGAGCAGTGATACGTCTCTGTGATACCGCTTGTAGTACTGGTTCCTTCAAGGAACCATAAAAAACTTCCAAGAAAAGATATTCTTATGTTCAGATAGCTTTCAGAATGTCAACCGCATCAAATTGTTCAAGCATATAGCTTGGAAATGAAAAAAATGAAAAATGGTGGAAAAACGCACTTTCAGAACAGTTAAAGATGAAAAGTTCAAAAGCTATCTCCTCCAAAAGTTATTATCGTAGAGCAATGGTTTAGGTAACATTGAACTCACGAAGAGTAGCTGCATAGCTGGACGGATAATTAACTTGAAATTCATAGTACTTTTTTAGCTACATTGAAAAATCTACAAAAAAGTCCATAACTTGAAAAAAATTTATGATTTTATATAAACTAAACTATTACGAATTTCATATTCATTTTCTGTCCAGTCATGCAGTAACTCTTTACGCATTCAAAGAGACCTAAATCATTGCTCTACAATAATAACTTTCGGAGGAGATAGCTTTTGAAAATACCCTATTTTCTCACCCAATTTCCCCCATTTTCTCTGAAATTGTTTAAAAATAGGAAAAAGTCTGGGTATACGCCCTTTTAAAATGCATGCACATGCCAAATTTCAAAGATCTAGATCTCATACAAAAACCTGACAGCCATTTTTTTATTCTGGGCAAACGTCCCCCTTAAGAGTATTTTTAGTCTAAAATGGCCTAACAGAGACTGTGATAAGTCTTCCCTCCGCCCTGACTACCTCGTGTGCAGCTAAGTTATATGCCTGGGCTGTATGTAACTGTTCCTATTCTTAATTTTACCTGGTCATGTGCTTTGCGCCTAGGTTTTGATATTACGTATGTTAGAATAAAAAGAAGAACCAGAGTAAAAACGAACATTACATTTATTGCAAACGTTTCGGAATTAAAATTCCATCATCAGTATGTTAGCGCTCGTGCGTAAGGGAATATATAGAATAGATAGTTCAGTGTAATAGCCAGTCCTAATAACTTTTTTTATTCTGATGGCAATTCAAAAGCAAGAAAAAAACAGTCTCGGTCATCGAATCTTGGATTGTTTCATTATCATGTTGATCAAGTTTAGAGTTTTCGATCAATGCCAGTAAGAGAAACCAGTCCACACAATGATACTGGCATGGGGCACACAATGATACTGGCATGCGGCACGCAATGTAAATCCCCTGTAAGATTGGCCATTATGTGTGTGAGGTGGTGTTGAGTTAACATTAAGGTAAGTGTCGTGAACCTATAGTACCTCCCACTACAATGTCTTGTCATTTCAGCTATCTTTCCAGTTGAGTAATAAGATTTTCAGAGTTTCACATCATCTCTAAAATACTCATCAGCTCATGACTGTTTCACCAGAAATTTAGATGCAACAGAAACTGCAAATAATGCTGCTACCATACATGGCATTTCACTATTATTTGCTAAAATGTAATATTTTAGGTCTATAGTATAATTACCAATTACTTCATAATTAAAACAACTCAGTCTCATAGCAGAGCAATGATTAAATCCAGGAAGTACATATACCTAATGATGGTCTTGGTAAGCAAACCTGGGCACAACAGAACTTTTAGAATTGTACTGGTTAAACGTATTCAATTATACTAACACACTTCATGAATGCCTAATTTCGTGGAACACGTGAGTAAAAAAAACCTTCCAGTTTCTGTTGGCAATTGGAAAATATGGTATTATTAAAATTATTATTGTTATTTAGTTTGTGATTTCCTACCTATATCAAAGGTAACCTCAAAAGAGTAAAAAGGAGGAAAAATTATGAATTCTACAAAATAGACAATCAATGCAGAAGGTGTGTGCCTACATACTGATTTGCCATATTAAATTTACAATGAAACAGCTAGTTTTAAAAGATAAAAAACAGAAAAAATGTTAAGAAGAGATAGTAAAATGGGATGAGCACTGAAAAAGCAAAAAAATATAAAAAACTAGAACTCCTTAAGGCTATCTACAGCTAAGGTAACCTAACAACGTCCCCATGTCCTTTTGAGCACCAGTCCCAGTAGCAAACAACTAATAATCCTAACAAACTAAAACCTATTGCCTATCCTGTGCCCTCTGACAGATGGAGCTCTAAAATATGAGGTTAATTCCAATACTCAGACAAATGTTTATATATAACATATTAACTTTACATAGTAGAATGTACTTAGTAACAATATGCAGCAGCACTGTGACTCTGGTATGTCCTAAAGTCTTCTATCTCTCTCTTCTTTCTGATGAGCAGTTAGTCACCTGCAACCTTAGTAAACTCTTTTAGAGAATCACAACTTAATTCAGGCAGCCTTCTAATTTTAAATACTTTAATTACAAATTAAGATAATACAACTCAGATAATTGTGATACATATATTCAACAATATATTTTAAAACATTGACAACGAGTTGCCAGTTGTTACACAATTTTTAAAGTTAAGTTGCAAGTAGTAGCAGTTAAAATAATCACTTTACTGCATCTAAATAGTAATTTCTTTCCTAAGAAGTATGTAAAATGTAGTATCACAATGACATCTTATATTTCATGCTTAAATCATTGCTAAAACAGGATGCTGAAATAATTGAAATGCTGTTCATTGCTAAAATGATACACACATGTTCCAATATGCAGTCACTGTCTTAAGATGTTATACATAAAATGACTAGACAAAACACACAATGCAATTTTGGCTATAACATCCTGGACGATAGAGACACATTGTCTACAACCATAATTTGTCCAACATAAATTTGTCATTTCAGATCATGATCATCAATTACCAAATTGCAGTGCCTGAAGTTCAAATTAACAACAATTAATGAATTAGTTGAATTTAGATCATTGAAAACTGCTGACTATAAAGAAAAAAAGCAACTTCTTCAGATAGAAAACTGTGTTGCAAAAAGTAACAGTGTAAGCTGCAAGATTGTTATAAAGGGTATTCCAATAACTTGGACTGACTTTAAATGTGAATTGTGTTTAAGTGTCATATGATTTTTTCTGTTCATTTAAGATTCAACGACTTCAGTTTTTGGGCAATTTCAACCATGGAAAGGTTAACAATCAAACGTGTTAAAATGATTGAAGCCTATTACAAAAATGAAAGTTCAAACAAAAATTCATTTTGCATACTCTGCGATTTGAGAGCAATGCGAAAGAGAGCAATTGGGAAACTTTTTACGGCCCAAATTGAATGCTATTGATGTTGAAGATTTGTGGTCCTAGCACGAAGGTGCCCCATGCCACACAGCCAATGCAATTATGACTACTGAAGGAAATGTTCCCAGGTCGCATAATCTCTCTAAGCAGCAAAGTCAATTGGCCACCACGATTGTGCAACTTGACGGCTTTAGATTTCTTTATTTGGGGTCTTCTCAAAAGCAAGGTCTAGCCAACAAGCAAACAACAGTATGACAGCTGAGGGATGAAATCGGAAGGCATATTGGTGAGATCGGGGATCAACTATGCAGAGATGTTATCAAACATTTGGGTGATGTCTTTCACACAAAATTGCCATGAATCAATCAGATTAGATTATAAGAAAGTTTTAGAATCCGTTAACAACAACAAAGATGTTCAGAGATAGGAACGATGCATGCACCATTTAGTATGGAGTTAAGGGAATGCAGAATCTATGCACAAGGTGCATAGAACAGAAAGTTGAGAAAGAAGTTTATGAAACAAGATAAAATTTGAAGAAAGTAGCAGGTGCTGAAACACAGAAAAGAGGTGAACCAAAAAGAGGTGACCTTCAACTTAACAAAAACATTTCATTTCAACAAAAAGAAGGCTAACCTAACTTTCAGCTTGGGCCCTAACACAATTGCATGAATTGCATAACACGATCCAAAAGAGAAATCAATAAATTTTTACCAATAACACCGTTTCATCTACTGCTAACTTTGATCCGTCTTAATGAAACATCCTCTATCTGCTATGATGCATTAAGTTTTTCATGTAAAATATAAAACTTTTCATTTCCTATCCATTTTTTGTGAATACCATATAAATCATTTAGAATATGTTTTAATAAGTCATAAATTTTTACATTCATTAATTTGTCAGAGTGATTGAAACATTTCTTGTAAATTGATGAACACGTTCACTACGTGTTGGTACATGTATGTACCACGTGGTCCATTACTGGTATACGTGTTGGTACATATGTGTACCTTGAACTTGAACTTGAGGGCCGACAGTGTCGGGGCCTTTGTAACGGCCTACAATTCCCTCCTCAATACTCACACAAAAGAAGAGTTCAGCACCTGTGTACCAGACTTGTCCATTAAACTACCCAGGATCCACCAATCCTTGTCACAAAACTCCCATTAGACGGCATCACTGGGATAACCAGTACGTCAAGACACCATCTCCGTGCANGCACCAGTACCCCCAGCACCAGTACCCCCACACCAGTTCCCCCAGTACCAGTACCCCCACACCAGTACCACAAGAGACCGATCAAACAGCTCCTGCTCTTCCTGTTTGCGCAAAATTCGACATGCAAAATTCCACGGAGTTGCGAAATCTAAAACACGGAAGCGTTTGTTTCAAGTTGTGCGTAATGTTCCCAGCCATTCCCCCACATTTCCCACCGCTCCCAGCTCCCCAAGCCTCTAATTTCCCCAATTGTCCCCATTTTCTACACGTGACTGACAGCGTTCCTTTTCCTCGTAACTGTCACGGTACAAGCTGGGGAGCTTGTTTGCCCTCGGGGAAGATTAAAGGGGTGTCGCGCAGGGGGCAAAAAGTTTAGAAGTTTGTTTCCTGTTGGGAAAATTTGAGGAGGACCATGCGAAGGGAAAAGCACTGAAGAGCTTGTTTCCCATTGGGGAAGATTAAAGGGGAGTCGCGAAGAGGGATAAAAAAGCGTTTTGGAGCTTGTTTCCCCTTGGGGAAATTTGAGGGGTGTCATGCAGAGGGAAAAGCGCTGGTGAGCTTGTCTATCCGTGGGAAGAATTAGTTGGGAATCTTCAAAGATCCCATTTTTATTTCACTTCCTCTCATATGTACAGTAGCAGTAACGAACAGTAGGCCTACACTTGCAGTCACTGCAGCAATTGTAGCGTACACTAGCAGCCACTACAGTAACTGTAAAGTACATGTACAGTCACTGCAGCAATTGTAGCGTACACTAGCAGTCACTACAGTAACTGTAAAGTACACTAGCAGTCACTACAGTAACTGTAAAGTACACTAGCAGTCACTGCAGTAACTGTAAAGTACATGTACAGTTACTGCAGTAACTGTAAAGTACACCAGCAGTCACTGCAGTAACTGTAAAGTACACCAGCAGTCACTGCAGTAACTGTAAAGTACATGTACAGTCACTGCAGTAACTGTAAAGTACATGTACAGTCACTGCAGTAACTGTAAAGTACATGTACAACCACTGTAACTGTAACGGATGTTTTCAGTTACCACAAGCTTGGACTTAGAAGCACTGGAAATGAGCGAAAAAACAGTTGCCCATGTGGGAATAATCTTCTATGTGTTTCTTTATTGGAGTGTTTTTGTTAATTCACTTTGCAGGATGGATAATTAATGAATAATTGAAATGCATCAGTCTGTTATTAAACTACTTTGTTAGACTGTTATGAGACTATCGCAAATTATGAGACTATCGCAAATTATGAGACTATCGCAAATTATGAGACTATCGCAAATTATGAGACTATCGCAAATTATGAGACTATCGCAAATTATGAGACTATCGCAAATTATGAGACCATCGCGAATTATGAGACTATCGCAAATTATGAGACTATCGCAAATTATGAGACTATCGCAAATTATGAGACTATCGCAAACTGTGAGACTATCGCAAACTGTGAGACTATCGCAAACTATGAGACTATCGCAAATTGTGAGACTATCTCAGATTATGAGATGATCGTAAATTATGAGAAATCTACATAAATGATGAAATTAGTTCACCAGTACATATTAGTGATATTACATCCTGGCGTAGTATCTACAGCATGCAGATCCGTTCTACTCGAGTTTACCTGCGTTGAAAACAGGAAAAAAATTAAAATGAATTAAATGGATGAACCGATAAATAAAAAAATATGTAAACTAATTATTTCATCAGAGCTCGGCGGTCGCTTGTATGCAGTGGAGATGTACGGTGAATAAATTTGAGAATGATTCATCAGAGGGGGTAAAAAATACGATAAGAAAATATGCAAGAGAAAAATAAAAAAATAAAGAGATGCAAAAAAAAGTGAGGAGAAGCGATAGAGAATGACAGAAGAGAAGGAAAGAGGAGAGAAGGAAAGAGGAGAGAAGGACAGAGAACAGAACAGAGAAGAGAAGGATAGAGAAGAGAAGGACAGAGAGGAGAGAATGACAGAGAAGAGAATGACAGAGAAGAGAATGACAGAGAAGAGAATGACAGAGAAGAGAATGACAGAGAAGAGAATGACAGAGAAGAGAATGACAGAGAAGAGAATGACAGAGAAGAGAATGACAGAGAAAAGAATGACAGAGAAGAGAATGACTGAGAAGAGAATGACAGAAGAGAATGAAAGAGAAGAGAATGACAGAGAAGAGAAGGACAGAGACGGGAAGCGAGAGAGAAGAGACGGACAGAGAGGAGAAGGAAAGAGAAAATAGACCGAGCATCTCTGCTCGTTTCCTGAGGAAAGTTCACGCATGCGGAAGGAACTGAGCTGACAGCAAAAAAGGAAGCATCCGTAGCCCACTTGTCCTTATCCTACCAAACCAGTTTTTTAGGACCTGACCCCGCCTTGGTAGCAGGGATACACCTCACCCTCACCTGGCAGTGCTCACCCGCAAGGTCAGTGCCACTCTGACGTCACGATCAGTTGTCGTGAGACGCTAGACGATCATTTTTAATTGCTGCTTTCATTTAAACGTTTCTTGAATGAATTTTGAGCACCCACATGGCTGAGGAGGTTGTAAAGTTTAAATTGAAAACTATCCGTATTGTTTCCGAATAGAAGTACGGTGAATTGCGGTGGGGTTTTTGGAATTGGTGGGGAGAAAATTGGAGCAATTAAGTTACGTGTCTGGTGGCGTTTGGCAGCTCACGCTTGCTATACAATGTGAGGGGGATTTGAACGCGCGTCAGTAGTGATCCAGCTGTCACGGTAGAAGCACCGGGTTTGTCACGTCCATCCGTCAACCCATGTGCTCAATACAGTGTGTTCTAGATGACAAGTGGTTCGAAATTTTACAGTGCGTTTGTATGAAAGCAATTCTGTGCCTGTTATTGTACGTCGAACTTAAATACTTCATGTGCTTGTATAAACTTTGATTTGTCAATGGTGTCGCCTAATTAAACCGAGGTTTGTTTCAATGACGTGACAAATTTCTTTGTTCCTGAAAGTCTCCATTTGAGGACCTGACCCTGGTCTGCGTGTGGCTGTGGAAGCGCAAACTGGAAATTTCTGACCTTAAACCTGCGATACAAAAACGCGGGTTTGTTTTAAGCTAAAGTTAAACTTAACCAGACTCCATATCGTGAATACGGTTATTAATTTATCACTGTACTTTAAGGCAAATGGACAAATATTATTACTGAACAAAATATTACTGAACGTACTTTTGAAAGAATTATTGATCGTCTGCAACACGTTAGGTGAAATATAGCTTGTGAACCAGCATTTTTGTGCACGATTTAGTAATCAAACTGGAGTCACAACCGTACTTTTTTGTGCGAGATTTAGTAATTGAACTAAAGTCGTGATCCTTTTTGTGCACGATTTAGTAATTGAGCTAAAGTCGTAATCTTTTTCTGTGCACGATTTAGTAATTGTTCTAAGGTGGTAACCCGTATTTTTTGTGCGCGATTAAGTAATTGAACTAAAGAGAAGATGGCACCTAACCTAGCCGCAGCAAGGGCACAGACAGAAGCCCTTGACAGTCACCTCGGTCAAATCGAGAGTCACGAATCCTTGGAGGTGACCCAGGATGACAGAACGGCTCATCAAGAAGGATTTTTCACGCATGATCACGAAGGATTTTTCCCGCAAGAGGAAAGCGCGAAGACTTTTTCGCTGGATGGAAACTCTGCCACTGAAACAACAACAGCGAAGGCCGGCAGCGGTGAAAGCGATGGATTTCGAGATCCACGCGCGTCTAAAGTCGATGGAGTAGCGTTGTCGGCTGCTTTTGATTCGCCTGCTGCGGGAACGAATTCTGGAAAATCGTTGACGCAAACGAGCCGAACTAACGGGCCAGATTTGACCCATGATTTTCCAATGAAGTCCCAAAGTTCTTCGAGTCACGAGGAAACTTTTTTGAAACACCCGCCTTCGGGAGGGCAAGACGTTGTCCTTTTGAAACAGGCGCCATTAACGGGGCAAGACGAAGCCCTTTTAAAACAGGCGCCCTCTGTGGAGCAAGACGAAGCTCTTTTTAAGCCCGCGCCCTCTGTGGAGCAAGACGAAGCTCTTTTGAAACACGCGCCCTCTGTGGGGCAGGACCTCAAGGATCAGCAAGGGGCCCTACTGGAGGAGGCGCTGAAGGAGACACAGTCGGTGGTGAGAGAGGAGGAGGAGTGGGCTGTGGCCGAGAAGCAGCTAGCTGAGGACATGTCGTTTGCCAAGACTGTAGAGGAGTTACTTCAGTCGTCCCCGAACGGCGGGGCTGCGGAAACAGAAAAACCTCCTGCCGTTGCCCAAGTCGTTCAGTATCCCTCCTTCTTGATACCCGTTCGCGGGTCGTCCCGCGATTCTGCGGGGCAAGGAGTGTCTGTACTCCCCTCGGGCACCGTTCAAGTCACGACTCCTGGTGTTTATTATGACGCAAACTACGGTGGAGATACCGTTCCAGTTTCCCCTGGGTCAGGTTTCCCCACTTGGCCTCCCAGAATTTCGGCATCCCCAAACGCGGGGGGTTACGGAATCCAAGATCCTAGAATCCCGGACACGATTCGCGTCATCTCAAAAGGCGACCGACACCAACAGCGACCTCACCCTCGAGATTCCATCCCTCTGAACCCAAGCCCTACGCCAGATAGACGCCCTACGTTGGCTTACCCACGTCGACGTACGGACACCAGAACGTACCCTTCCTCACCCGCGTCCCCTGAGGACCAAAGAAACGTATTTTTGGGGTCCAATTCCCCGTCGGGGAATCGCAACCCACCGTTCCTGACGACGACGACGGAGACGCCGCCAGGGCTGCTCAGGATCCCCGGGCACGAGCCGGAGGTGCCGGCGGACCTGGACCTGGTGCACCACGACCTGTCGCTGCCCTTCCTGCGTGGCGAGGGCGCCAAGGTCCTCAACACTGACGACGCGATGAGCGCGCAAGGTGGGCTCTTTTCCAATGTCTTTTCTTTTACTCATGTTTGTGTGTGTGTGTAAGGTGATGTGTAGTCACCTATTGTCATCAGGTTAGATCTCTTTTCCAGTGAGTTATCTTTTACTTGTGTGAGAGGTGATTGTCATTAGGTGAGGTCTTTTTGGGTGTTGTTACGTTTATGATTGTGTGTGTGAGGTGATGTAGAGTCACCTATTGTCATCAGATTAGGTCTTTTGCAACGAGTTTTCTTATGTTCAAGTGTGTGTATAAGAGGTGATGCGGAGTCAGCTATTGTCAACAGGTGAGTTCCTTCTAAGTATTCGTACGCTAATGTTTATGCGTGTGTGTGTGTGTGTGTGTGTGTACAAAGGGGAGATATGAAGTCACCCACTGCCATCAAAGTTTTTTGCTCATATATGTTTACGTTAATGTCTTCGTGATGTAGATCGTCTGTTCTGTCTGTATTTTATCATTTTATCATCAATATTTGGAAACTTTTTAGAATTAGTGTTAAATGGGAAGGAAAATACATTTATATCTTTTTTCTTAGTATTTGGCCCCACACAGTACGCACGTGTGCCAGCAGAGGGCTGATTTGTTAAAACACGATACAAACACAATTCTGGTTGCAGTACATTTTATGCATCAACTTCATTGAATTTTGGTTTCTGTAGCCGCAATTTACTGATGATCCTTTCTGTTTCTTTACTTTTCTTGTTGTTTTGGCTGGACGGCGTTTATATTACTCCAATTTACTGCCCGGTATAAGAACAGAAAAGAGCCAATTTCCTACCACGGCGACATGAAATTGTACCCCCGCTGCGACTGCACAGTGCCCGTGTGTTTTGTTTCGATGTAGGTGTTGGTGGACTTGAATACCAGTCTGGTGAGTAAATAAAAGAAAAGAACGTCAAATTCAACACGTTGACTACTTGAAATTCAACAAGTTGACAACGCTAAATTCAACACGTTGACTACGTTTCATTCAAAACTTTAACTACGTTACATTCAACACGTTGACTACGTTACATTCAACACGTTGACTACGTTACATTCAACACGT
>JACJUY010004805.1:3683-18519 GCA_014220935.1 Platorchestia sp. MABIK
GGGGGGGGGGGGGGGGGGGGAAGTGAAAAGTCGTAGCAGACCTTTCTAAAGGACTGTTACATACTTTCAATTCAATTAGATATTGATTTACAATTGAAATTTGCAAATTATTACACCAAAAAAGGCGTACAAGTACGGCTGTGTCGCCTTGACTTCAATTTATCCCTAACTACCTGCACTTCCTCCCCTTCTGGGGGGCGCTAGCGCTAGGATTCGTTCCTGATATTTCTACAGACACTCGGGGACATATCTCAAACTCTTTTCAAGCAATAAAAAAAATTTTGAAACTCTAATTTTTGACTGAAATGCTAGAAAATGGTTGCCTTAACTGATTGTTTTTGTCCGTTAAGTCAACATTAAAATCCCCGAAAGCAAAGAATGGCTTTTTTGCCTGAAGGATTTCTTTGAAGGTTTCCTCATTGAAATCTAGTGTCAGACTTAGGGGAGACGATGGGTGCCTGTAAAGGCTGTCAATGATTATGAAGTTGTGTTTATTGATTTGCACTTCTAACCAAACCATTTCAATGCCATCACAAACTTTATTCGCTAGAAGTGAAGATGTTGAGTACATTTCTTTCACAAAAATACAAGATCCACTACCTCGGCTGGTTTTTGCGCCATCGTAGCGATATAACACGTAATCAGGGATGTTAAAAAATGAACTTTGGGTTCGTGAATCAAACCATGTTTCTGAAACACTCAAAATATCAATTTCTTCAGTGACCAACATTACTCTGATATCATCCAATTTACCATTTAGGCTGTGAGCATTTATATGCTTTATTTTGATTTTACTTATATAAGCACTCTTTTTAAAGGTAGCAAAGTTACTATCTCGATTGGATCGTTTCGAGGATTCATCGATCTTGTCTACGTTACCCAGGGTGTTTGGTCCAGCATCTGCTATGTAAGAAAGTCTACTATTTAGCTGGGCAGCGGCAGTCTGTCAGAATGAGGTAACTCCGATCTGATTTTTGACTTGTGCGACAAGGGCACTGTAGTGGTCGTTTTTACGATGGAGCAGTGGTGGAGGGTTATTTTTTGATAACTCAGAAAAGGGATTGACTGAAATTTTCAAAACACAATGATCCTGTTCATCCAGGATGAGAAGTTTTTGGCCTGTTACATTTGTGATGATTAGAGGTATAAGGTCTACAGCAGCTTGATCAAAATGTTTGTCGTCAATATAATTATCTATGAGGTTTTGCATGTCTCCACTGTTCTTGTCAACAAACTTAGCGTTTGTGCTTTTGTTTGCTTTACTCTCAGTTTTGATTGCAGTCTTTAAGGAATTGTAATTCCATTTTGATGCTGGTTGTTTCTAGTGATGTACCGATGTATCGGTATCGGTATCGGCAAGTATCGGTCATTTTACTGGTATCGGTATCGGTATCGGCAAAATTCGGCCGATACTTTACCGATACTTTTCAATAATACGTATTTTATCATGAAAATGAAAGTCATAAATCGTGAAAATAAAAGTATCTAACCTAATAATACCCGTTGTGTGTTTATTTATATTTTTATTTATGTATTTGTTTGGTGTCCGCTTCTTAGAAACATTGGATGCCTGAGTGTGCGGTATCATGGATACCGAAAATCTCAGTGTAACATTCAAAGATGGCCCTTACATGCATTGATATGTTTGATATTTTATCAGGATAGCTTCGGTTAGGATAGGTTAGGACAGGACAGGAAAGGTTGAGTAATGTTGACGGAATTTTTTCACGGGTCCACCTAGCGTAACGATGACATTGTCCATAGAATTTCCACGGGTCCTGCTACTCCCTAAAAATACCCTTGGTTTATTTGTTTGGAGTCCGCTTCTTCCATTTTTCTGTCACGCTCATAAATGTAGCCATAATGACCGTATCTGTGATACGAGTTTCACTAGTGCGCAAGTACAATAATATTTTTTATCACGGGTACCGTTACGAACTTACGATAAATATATTTGTTAGTCATCCACGTCTGGAAAATTTGTTCAAGAAAGGTTTTGAATCCCGTCATTTTTGACGGGCCGTGCACACTATTAATAAACTAAAGAGCCTATTCAGCCTAGTAAATTAGTTAGCTAACTGTGGAATTATAGCGTTTAATCAGGCCCGCTAACTGAATTTACTACTTTTAACTCACGATGAGTCACCTACGGTCAGTGAGTGAAAGCTATGTAGCATGAACAGTGAAACACAGTAAAAACACAGCAGCGACATCAAATTATTATTCTTTTACAACTAAAATTTATATAGTTGGACCTAATTTTCATTTCTTAACGTATGTGGCAGGATAACAAAAATCAAACCAAAGAAATAAAGTTAAAGGCGCATTTTGAAGTTTTTGTAAATTTAGTATAGAAGTAGCTGAAAATTTTTATTTTAATTCAGCATGTAAATCGCCGTACATTACGAATCTTACATTTTTCTTTTATTTTAAGATGTTTGAAAAATTCACGAACGATCTTATAGTTGGTTGCGTATTTGCAGATCTTTTCGGTTTTCGTGCCTATCGAATTTTAATGTTTTCTTTTCGCCAAATTATGTATTTTGGTGTGAAAAACACGAAAATGATGACCATTTTGTGGAGAAATTATTCATTAAGTTTTACTAACCTAACCATGGGTATAATTTCAAACACCTCCCTGTTAATCATGGTGAAAACTTGGTGGACCGTACAACAGGTGCACACACTCAAATGATTGAGAGTGCATAGCATAGTCTAAAAATGAAAAAAAAAACGTCAGGGAGGCACTCACCGACAAATGATGGACTCGTATCTGTGTGAATTTGCGTGGCGAAAACGTACCGAGAAACCGCTGTATGTTCACAAAATATTAATGGATATAAGCAAATTTCAGGCTTAATAAATAATTTCTCCACAAAATGGTTATCATTTTTATGTTTTTCACACCAAAATACATAGTTTGGGGAAAAAAATATTAAAATTCGATAGGCCCCCAAACCGAAAAGAGCCGTGTTTGCTTCTGTACACTGTGTGTGTTAGTACATACGCGTACGCATACTACTTGCGTTCACGCTGCTATTTCTGAGACTAAATGCTACATTATATTGCTAGTTTACGCCTGTAATTGGAGAAAAATATTTTAATAAATTTAGTGGGATAATAACCTCAGTTGGTAAATAAAGATTGCTAAACAGTGAATACTTGTTTGTTCATACATGCTGAAATAGGTATCATACGAAATAAAGCGGAAAGATGACGCAATCGAAAAACTTTGGGCGGGAAACGAATCAAACGATATAGTTAACATAGCAAGCGCAATTTTATCATTCCTAATCGTAAACTTTATTGTCAATATTGTTATATTATTAGATATATTAGTAAATAATTTTATTATATAACCCATGTAGGGCTTATCATGGTTTAATTTTGATATAATTGTAAAAGTATCGGTATCGGTAGTAGTATCGGTCAAAGTATCGGTATTTCCAAGTATCGGAGTATCGGTATCGGTCAAAAAATGGGTATCGGTATCGGTATCGGTATCGGCCAAAAAAATGGTATCGGTACATCACTAGTTGTTTCGTAAGTAGATGAGCTACTGCATGAAGGAGACAGTGTCCATCGGCTTTGGTGGGAATCAGCTCTATTTTCCGTGATCGTTTCAATTCATCCATTGTGGAATTCATGCGTTCACAAATTGGGGTGGAGATGTTTTTCTTCGTACTTTTTACATCATTAAGAGGTTCTGAGAGGTGCGGGGAGTTTACGTTTTTCTGGCTCTGAATGGGCCGGCAGTGGTGATTTCTTGTATGGGGATCTGCAGAGAACTGAGAAATGCTCGTTTCATTTCTATTTTTGTGGTGATAATTGTGCATGTAGTTGGATGGTGAATTTTCCATCGATTGTCGACTGCAATTTTGCAGCGATTTCTCTCTTCTTGTTGATTTCACTGCTTCCGAGTATGTGATTGGATGTTGATTTATACTCGTGTCTGAGAGGGGCTTTTCATCCTCTGTATCAGCATTGGATAGCAATGAAAACCTATTTTTTGTAGGCACTCCGCAATTGCTTGTGGCAGAGGGAGAAGAGGGTTTGTTACATGAGAGCAAGCATCGGGAGGAGAGGGGAGGAGAGTGTTTGTTATATGAAGGCAAACATTGGTTTTAGCTGCTGGAGGTTTCACGTGGAAAAGCTGTCAACTTAGCACAATCATTCAACTCATTCTGCTGTTTTGCATAATCATTAGAGTGTTCACTTTTTTCATTCAGGTCATGGGAGTTTCTGACACAGGAGATGAAATGTGAAGTTAGTCTCAAAGGTGATCTTAGAGCAATTTGTTGAAGAAAATGATGCGTCTCTTCTCGCGTAATAGGCCAAGTGCGGACATCATTGTAAGTGCGGACATCATTGTGCTCGCCATAGCCGTGTGTCTATAGGACCTGACTCCGTGCGGGAAACCCGGGTTCGAGTCTCGGCGCTGGTGGCGATTTTCTCTGTTGGGTATAGGAGAAAAAATTCTAAGCACAATACCCCACTCTACCCAGGTGTCTGAAATGGGTACCGATCTTTGACCGGGGGAAAGCGTCATGGCGTCCTGGTGTTAGTTATAAGGCATTTGAAAAACTAATGTAAGAGGTGATATGTATCATGTTTCAATTGGAAATAAAACATCCGGAGATGCCGATTTTTGTTTTGTTTGTTTTTTCATTATCTGTAACAGTTTTTGCATTTGCTCGCCTCGGAATCAGTTTCAGACCAATTTTTGTGCACAGACTCGATGCCATGGACAATTGCTGACCACTGCATGCACTCACCACATAAATATGAGAAAAAACATTCTTTGTCATAATCACATTTTTTAGTTGTGTAAGGTAATGAGATGAGAGGCTCAAACCATTGAAACTAATTGTATAGTTCCTAAAAGGAGGTGCGCGTTCAATCTCATCATAGAGATCCTTGAGACGTTCCGAAGTTATTGTCTGAATCTTGCATGCGCAATCAATGTAATCTCTGTTGATTTTTGTGAGACTATTGTCTCCAATCAGAAAAGTGTCTAAAGGGGATTTTGCATGAGGATGGTTACTCACAGGTGCTACCGGCGTAAAATCATGAGCGCTGATACGATAATTTAAAGCAAAAAGCTGTTCTGTGATCATTTGAATATTTGATACAATAGAAAAAATCGACGCTGGGCTTAGGGGACAATTTTGTCTCATAGCTTTATTGAGAAATGTAGCTGTAAGAGACAGCGTGTTATTTATTTCGTGAATAGTTTGGATACTAGTCATTTGTAGAGGGTGTAAGTACCCATCAAAAGCGGTAACAGGTCTGCTTGTATTTTTTTCCACTGAAAATCTTACGTTATCCTCGCAGTTCACGCTCTGACGAATTTTACTGCCAGTGGTCTTCAAAACATCAAAGACAGTTTCCTAGTCACAGCACCATGGATTCGTCTGATAATTAATACATCAATAGCAACCAACACGTTTCCAAACCAATGGAAACACTCCATTATTAGACCGTTGCATAAAAGTGGTGACCTAAATACAGCATCAAACTACAGGCCCATCAGTCTTTTACCTGTCATGTCCAAAATATTGGAGAAAGTGGTGACAAATCAACTATCATTTCACCTGGACAAGTCAAATCTACTCCACCGAAATCAATACGCCTATAGAAGAAACACAAGCACTCAAGACGCTCTGCTCAATATCTCTGAAAAAGTATACAATGACCTCGATCAAAAGAATGTAACACTCTTGCTGCTACTCGATCTCTCTAAAGCGTTCGATAGCGTCGAGCATGATAGACTTTTACTTAAAATACTGAACTTGGGAGTAGACACGCAATGGTTTGAAAGTTACTTGTCAAATCGATCTCATGCAGTCCGCATAGAAAAGAAATTGTCCCCATTCATTCAAAACAATTTTGGTGCTCCCCAAGGATCCATTCTTGGTCCACTACTGTTCTCTATTTTCATTAATGACATTCCTCCAATGCCTTCTAACACACGGATCGCAATGTATGCAGATGATGTTCAAATTGCAATAACAAATTCTGTATCGGAAATACCACAGACGCAAATTAAAGCCGAAACTATACTGACTAGCCTAAAATCATGGTATGACCGAAACGGTCTGAAATTAAGTGAAAATAAAACACAATGTATCATTTTTGGATCCAAGGATGCAATTAAAAAACCTTCAGATCTTACTCCCCCAGTTGGAAATGATAAAATTAAGGCATCAGAAAAACTAAAAAATCTCGGAATCTGGTTCGATAGAAACATGACTTTCAAATCTCACCTTGAGAATACGGGCAACAAAATTTACGAAACTTTAATGTTTTTTCATCGTATAAAGAGTATGCTAGACGAAAAATCCCGATTATAAGCTATTCAATCCCTGGTGTCATCGCGCATTGACTACTGCAGCCTAGTATGGAGAGACTTACCTCAATACCTTCAAATGGATTTACAAAAATTCATAAACTTCGCAGCCAAGGGGGTATGCAGCGGTAATTTCAAAAGAAGTGATCACGTAACTCCTCTCCTTAATAAACTCGGTGGGATTTCTATTCAAGAAAGGCTCCTCATGCAGAGGGCCCAATATGCATTCTCCTCGTTGTACCTTCCTCAGAGCAATGCTGAGATAGTGCGTTTCCATCCACTCACTGTAACCAACCAAAAGCCGATCAAAAACAACAATGTCTTAGTCAACTATCGTTCATCTCACATAGGGCAGAAGGCTCTGTCAATATCAGGCGTCTTACTGTGGAACAAACTTCCCTGAGTATTAAAATCCCTCAAAGACCGAGAGAATTTAAAGCCCAAATAATTCGTCATCTTGCGTCTCAACGATAATTCTTCGTTGCAGAACATACTGAACACGTTTGACAAATCTCATTTGCCTGGTATCTCCATTGCTGAATACTCTCCCTTGCTCATTTTATATAATTCAAGACATCACACAACAGTATGGAATGTATGCGTAGGTATTATGATTTGATCGCCTATACGCTGGGATTTGCAAACATGTTTTTTGTATATGTGTGCACGTAAATGGGTGTATGTGCGCATATGGGTGTGCATATGTGCACATACACCTTTGTGTACTGGACTAGCAACTGGTATATAAACTATGAATACCAGCCTTTTTTCTCACTTTTAGCATCTAACACTACCCAACACATCATTTCATTCTATTATTGCAAAGCAATGCAAAGCTTAAATGCCTTGTACATGTAAAATGTGGTACCTATGTATGTTTATCAATTGCAGACGTTTAGCGCCATATTTAAATGATAATGTGATTTTCTTTCTGATATGAAACCCTAATAGGACATTCATGTTTTCTTTCTTACTCACGTACAAAAATGCTCTTGTTAGGCTACTGTAGTGCAATTATCATATCATCTCTTACGCTCTAGAGTATATTATAACAACCGCACCTAAGCCTCACATATTCTGGAAATATTTCTGTACTTGGGAACCGTTTTAGGACAATCGTTTTTTCATATTTCTGACTCAGATAGATTGTTTTGTGCCACTATTTCTAGTACGGAAATTTCGTAAAATTCAGGCGGTAATAAAAGCTATTTTCTCGGTGTTTCTCGATTGGAATGCTAGTTTATACTGACTAGTTTACGCTGATATTTGCGCACATGTTTACTTGTGTATATGTGTACGTGTGCACGCTATGCGTTCGTAGATGGGTGAATGTCACTAGGTAAAACTTCATTTCACTTCATTATTATAAAACATTTGTAAACAAAAATATAAATATGTAGCGCGATCACCCACATATGATAAATCAGACGCTTATGAACCAATAATCTTTTCGATGCAATATTTAATTAAACATCGTTGCAATATTTCATTAGAAATTGTAAGCAGCAACACATACTGAAAAAATGGTCACGAATTTCCTTTGCTCATTATCCTATATTTCAGAACATCGCACAGCATTTTAAAGAATGAGTGTGTACTGTGATTTCATCGATGCATAGAAATGTATTTGTGTATGTTTACGTGTTAGGTGTGTGTATGCGCGTAGGTATGTATGTGCACGTAAATGTGTATATATTTACATGTATATATGCACATGTGTGTACTAAACCGACAACTGGCATTTTTAACTGGAGATGGTGGTCTCTTTCTGTTCACTCTCAACTTGTAACGTTACCTAACTCGTCATCTCTTTATTATTGTAAAGCATTCACGTAAAAAACTATACATTTTTGTGTGATCATCCATTTATATTTAAATAAAATGCGTATCAACTAATGATCGTTTTGTTAAAATGATTTAAGTAGAAATGCAAAACTTGTAATCCTCGTGTTCCACATGCTTATATATATGTTTTTTTCACGCTTTCCTTGAAATAACATTTTTGAACATCGACCGAAACAAGTCATTCAAATAGTATTTCCTGGAGTAAAGAATTGCGAAATTTTACGTCATGTATATGTAAACTGTCAAAAGTCATGAAGTTGTGTTATCTCTTATAATTATCATTACTTGTATCATCAAATGTAGTTTAAGCAAGATTAGGAGTACATTGCCCTCAATCATTTTTCGACTAGTGACATGGGTATTACAATACTCGTGTGTGTGTATCATTTAAGTGTATTAACTATCAGATATTTTAAAAGACAATGATGGTAATTTAGTCCCATCTCTATTGGAAATAAACTGTTTTCTTTTTTCTTTCTTTTCATACGAAGCATCAGCGAGTAACGTAGGTTTTATTCGTCGTTGTAGATCAGTAATGATATTTACAGGCAAAGCTTTGACTAAAATGCTTGCTTTTTTACTGCCATTGTTTCCCGCCTTCTGAAGAGAGTCTGCACTCTGCACTTTTAGTCTGAACAGGAATTCACACACTGTTCCACTTCAATGTCGAATGGAGGACAGCTAACTGTAGAATACGCCATCTTGGTTTCAGAGCACTTTTAAAGTTCAAATTCACGTTGGAAATTCGAAGTCTTCGTCGCCAAATAATGTTGTGTAGTTTCTTTCAACACAACATGAGGCTAATTTAGCTGTAGCTGCAAACTACAGTTCAGTGGCTTTAGAATACCAAGGCAGAAGTAAGGAAACACTCTGGTACTCACGTATCTGTGTTCTGAACTTTGTCAGTTACAAACTTCCTCTTGAACCCAGCCGTGCCCGGAAGCCAGGCTAGAGCGCAAAACAATACCTTTCCGGAGCTCGTAAAGGAGGAGTATGATAACAGCTTCCGGAGCTCGTAAAGGAGGAACACAACAACAGCGTTCGGAGCTCTTACTCACAAAACCAGTGCCACATTATAACGACACATATTTTAATATACAACACATCCGTGTGAAAAATAAACTCTGAAATAAATTTTTGTGTGTACATCAGTATACAGGTTTATACATAATGAACATTCGTTTAGCCTTTCCTTTGCTCTGCCCAGGTATAGTAAAGATCTAGTTTGCTCAAATCAGCCAATTTTTGTACGAAAATGTAGATGTGAGGGTTGTGCTATGTTTTTTTTTTAATAAAGTAATTTTGACCAACGTTATCTTACTATTTCGAGATTATTCACGAAGATGTTTCAATCGATTTCGGCTGAGCTGGGAGGGGGGGGGGGGGGNGGGGAATTTAGCATTTTTTGTTAAAATTTATTAATTTTTCTGTGCGTTCAGCGCACACTAGCACTGAACTTTAAAATCAAAAATACCTCTTAATTTCAAAAATTAAAATTACTTCCCTGGACCACTGTTTAATCTACCTCTACGTGCCAAATTTTGTAGATATTTGCCACTCAGAAGTGATATCCGGCCATATTAATATTCCGTTTTATCTCATGTACCCATGTCTGAATAATGCTGAAGAGAATACCGATAGGATGTGAAATTCGAGATGTTTTCTTTGTTGTTCCTTGACTGTAACCTGAGTTTTCTTAAAAATTAGTATTTGGAAATTAAAAACCAGCTCATTTTTACGTTTTTCGACGTTTTTTTCCCCCTAATAATTTCTTACGATAACAGTAAGCGCGGCTGTCATTTTCGATGTAGTAGGAATAGGTTGTTTTTATCCTTAAATCTTTGATAAATATACTTTTTATTATATTCATTTCCAGCACTTATAAATATTAATATGTGTGCCTGTGTTGTTTATATATGTACTCACGCGCATGCATGGATATATCTGTGCGTACGTCTGTAGGTATATGTATATCTACATTAATACATAAACATGTTTCTTTTCTATTTCTTCACGTGAAAATAATCCGGCTAATTAATTTTATTGCACATGTGAAATGATTAAAAAATAGATGCATCACTACCCCAGAGGGCGTTTCTGTGAAAAGGAAAATGAAAAATGCAATTAGACAAATGAAATGAAGCGCAACTTGAGCATATGAATCGTGAAAAAATTATCTTTCTGTCTGTAGGTTGAACCAGCTATGTTTTATTTATTAAAATGTGCATTTCTATAATGCGGCACTGGTTTTTGTGAGTTGGAAATCCATACGGTATTGTTGCGTGCCTCTTCCGGAGGGTTTTGTTAAGCGCCTCTTCCGGAGGGTATTGTTACGCGTCTCTTCCAGAGGCTATTGTTGCGCCACATATCTAAAGTTTGCAAATCTACAACGACTGCAGCGCGGCCTCGTCCACCTACACGTGGAGAGTTTCACACAGCCCGCGCTCACATGGTGCAGCGTGAACGGTGCGGTTGTCATGGCAACATCGGGAGGGAAGATTTGGCAAAGCGCTGCTCGCAGAGTTCACGCAAGTCTCTGCAGCGAAGAAACGAATTCACAATACAGAATCATAGAAACGATACTTGTGACGGTAACTCTGTTCATAATTTCTCTGATGCACATAAAAATAACTTGAATGATTCTCATTTTTTAGAGTAAACACCACTGTAATTCCCGTTACTAAAGAGCAAACGATATTGAAATGCCATTTAAATGGTACGCCTATTGAATTTCTTCTTGACAACAGCAGTGCAGTCACTACGTTACGTAAAAGTCATGCAGTTTCTGTTGGTGCAGTCATAAATCCTACGTGTAATAAATTGCTCGGATACAGTAGTCGCTCCGTAAATTTGCTTGGTCAATCTGCCGTAATCATTATTTATAAAGACGTTAGTTTTAATCATAAGTTTCTCATTGTGGAAGATGATAGAATCCACTTACTTGGTAGAGAGATTTGTTCTAAACATCACGTAAATTTTGTCATCCCTGATCAATGCGACACTATCAGCAAAACTGATTTTCATAGTTGGCCGAAACGCTTGTCTTCGAAATAAGATTCGTACTTGTCATCTGATTCAGAGTATAACGTTGAAGATACCGTTCATCTTGATGTGTTGCCTAATTCAGTTCCTGTATTTTGTAAAGCACGCCCTGTTCCTGTAAGACTAAAAGACTTTGTCGAAACCGAACTGGAGCGCTTGCAGAGTATGTGTAAAATTTTTAAAGTGTATGAAAGCCAATGGGCATCCCCTACCATTAATGCTCTAAAGCCTGACGGCAGTGTGAGAATCTGTGGGGATTTTTCAGTCTCCATTAACAATTGGTTGAATCCCGTTCAATCTTTCCTACCTGTTATTGATAATGTAATTTCTCAAGTTAGCGACGCAACGTTTTTCTCCAAAATTGATTTGTCAAATACGTTTCTGCAAATCCCTCTGGATGAAAAATGAAAAAAACTTTACGACCATTAACACCTCGGAAGGTCTATTTATGTACAATTACTTAGCTTATGGTTTGTGTACAAGTCCCGGCATTTTTCAAGCGTTCATGAATAAAACTCTTTCTGTCATTGATAACATCATTTTATCCCAGGATGATCAACTCATTTTGACCTCTTCTTATGATTTTCAGTTGGAAGTTCTCGACAAATTCTTGTCTGTCCTCAAAAATACTGGAATTCTCTTAAATCTCTTTAAACATGTGTTTCTAACTGATCGTGTGTCTTATCTAGGGTTAGTTTTCGATAACAAAAGTGTTCACCCTAATTCTGAGAAAGTAAATGCAATTCTCAATGCTCCTGTTCATAAAACTTCAAACAGTTGCCAGCATTTACTTGATTGTGTAATTTCCATATTTGTTTTGTAACTAACTTTTCTCATGTCATGCATCTTCTGTGTTTGCTACCAAAAACAGATGTACCTTTTCAGTGGACTCCAGAACAGGATAAAAGTGTCCATATAAGCTAGGATATCTTTCGTTTGCAGAAACCTCTAAAATTGTTTGATCCCAACCATGAAACTATTCTTGAAACTGATAGTTCAGGCAATGGGATAGCTGCCGTACTTATGCAACGCGTTGGTTTTTCTCATGATTGGTGTCCTGTTCAATTTGCCTCAAGATCTCTAAATGATGCAGAGCGAAACTATTCTAACATCGAAAGAGAGAGCCTTAGTGTTGTTTTTGGCGTCGAAATATTCAAGAAATTTCATCTTGGTGCTAAGTTCCTTATTCATAACGATCAAAAACCTCTTTGTAACCTTTTTGCACATAACAAAGGCGTACCTCTCAATTGGTCCGCTCGTATTCAAAGATATACTCTTAAACTTTCTCAGTTTGACTATGTTTTCAGCTATTCGAAAGGTAAATGTAACGTAAATAGGGATTATCTTAATGGGCTCCCTCTACCCACAACTGTAACAGAATTTGAACCGTACGAACTGATCTTTGCAGTGAACTACCTCGATAAAACTCCTATTTCATGCGAAAACATAAAACTCAAACTGATTTGGATAGTGAATTATGTCAACACAAACAGGACATAAAGTTTGGCATGCCTCCTAAACCAAATCCTAACTTGTCTAAATTTAAGAACCTGCTAACTCAGATATCATGAAAGGTTGTGTACTTTTTAAAGAAGGGTTTTAATTCCCAAGTCATAACGTAGTTTAGTTCTTGAAACATTTCAGGATGGACATCCTGGCATTTGTGGCATGAAGTAGTTGGCCAGATCTGTTATTTGGTTTCCTCGAATGGCTAAAATTATAGAAGACATCTTAAAATGTTGCCTTCAATGCAGATTAAATCGTGCAAAACCTAAGTCTAGAAACGTAAAATGATCTACTCCTTCTCGTCCTTTTGAACGTATTCATGTTGATCACTTTTTCTACGAGAATAAAATTGTTTTCATTGTTGTAGATGCATTTTATAAATATATTGAATACGAAGTTATACCATCCATGAGTGTGTCAGATACTATTGATGCTTTGAGAATGATTTTCAGCAGAAACGGGTTGTGTACTGTGCTCGTAAGTGATAATACTTTTAACTTCTCATCTCAAGACTTTGAATATTTTTTAATTTTATTGGCATTGAGCACCTCACACCTCACACCTCCGCCCTATTCTCCAGCCAGCAATGGTCAAGCTGAGAGGGGGCAAGGGTCATCAAAAACCTGTTGAAAAAATTCTCTTCTTCCGAGTCGTTCAAATCCCGTCTAGCAAAAGCGTTATTTCAATCACATTGTATTCTTCATAGTGTCACAAAAATTGCTCCCTCTGTTGCGCTCAACAATAGTAAATTTATTACTTCCAGAGATAGAGTTAATCCTAAATATTCTGTGTCCATGTCTAAGCCTATGTATGTAACTCAATTTGATGTTGGTGATCATGTTCTTGCTCTGAATTTAAGAAATGGTCCCAAGTGGCTGAATGGAATTATTGTTGGTAAAGTTGCAGTTAATATCTTTCAGGTTCAAATCTTAGCATTAGATGAAATCTGGAAGAGACATTCTAATCTTCTACTTCATTATTCTAGTAATTAAGGACCTATCAGTATTCAGTAGTAAGGCAGCTGAGGCTTCTGCCTTGCATCCTGTTGGCAGGCCACTTGTAAAAACTGAACCTCGTAAATCAGGTATAATAACTAAACCTGTAATGCGAATGGATTGTTGAGTTCTTCCTTCCATTTGTCATACATTCATCTAAATGGAGGGAAATTGTTATATATTAAAATATTCATTGTTATAATGTGGCACTGGTTTTTGTGAGTAGAAAATCCGGAGGGTATTGTTGCGTGCCTCTTTCGGAGGGTATTGTTACGCTCCTCTTCCGGAGGCTATTGTTACGCGCCTCTTCCGGAGGGTATTGTTACGCGCCTCTTAATTGCCTGAGTTCCCGTCACGGCATGTTAGAGGGGCAGTTTGTTATCGAAATCCGCCGAGTACACTTTTGCGTGCTTACCAGAGTTTCCTTACTTCTGCCTTAGTAGTCTAAAGCTACTGAAACTGTAGTTTGCAACTATAGCTAAATAAACCTCTAGTAATGTAGGAAAGAAACTACACAACACTATGAATTTTCATTATGAGGATAGGTTTGTTTACGCGTTTCTGCCAAAATTTTGTAGATATTTGCTGCTCTAAAGTGATATCCGGCTTTCACTATATCTCCATTTTATCCTACGTACCCATGACCGCATGATGTTGCAGAGAATACCGAGAGAAATTTTTTAAATTATTGGGCTTAGAAGTTTTAATGCTACGCTACAAGAACACATCAGCAATTTCGCAACAGACAGGAATAAGGGCAATATGGGGAATTAGAATGAACAAGTGTTGGCAGAATCGAACATGTTTTATTTACAGTTTAAAACATTAATTCACAGATTCAGGAAATTTCTAGAAATTCCTTGTCAACGTTAGCGACCCTTGGTGAGAAGCGTATGTGTATCTTTTGTCAGTTAGCACCGTGGCACCGAAGTGGTAAGATGTATCGCCTTACAAATGCACAAATGGCAGACATGCATTTCACTTATGGTGCTGCTAATGGTAATGCAAGACGTGCAGCGAGAATCTATCACGAACGTTACCCTAATCGAGAAGTCCCTGATCATCGATTATTCACTGCATTGCGCCGAAGATTGACGGA
>JACJUY010004805.1:19056-35448 GCA_014220935.1 Platorchestia sp. MABIK
ACCGAGATCACCTGATTTGACTCCGTTAGATTTTTTCTTATGGGCACTTGAAACTTCTGATATATGCGACACCTGTGGAGTCGGAAGAAGACCTTGTCGCTCGAATTGCAGTCGCTGCTGGAGATATCGCTGACAACTCAGGAATGTTTGGAAGCGTTCGCAACTCGCTTCGACGAAGGTGTCGTGCGTGTATCGATGTTAATGGTCGAAATTTTGAACACCTACTTTTATGCGTTACTTTCTATTATTTATTAAAGTACCTCATGTTATTTAACGTTTTTCATTACCCTCGTGTGTTATTATTGAACATTAGTGCATGTGGTTAACTAGGATCACCGTGAGTTCTTGAAGCGCAGAATTAAAAACTGCTAAGCCCAATGATTAAAAAACTAAGCGTTTTTCGATATTTTTTCACTGGTGAAAAAGTGTTTAAATTTGGATTTTCTACTAGTAGCCGAAGTTTGTACCAAGAGTTCCACCAACACCCTGTCTATGAATGTGTGTGTGTAAGTGGGTGCGTGTGTGTGTGTGCACATGTACATCTTCATATATATAAATGTACACACGTATGCAAATATATGTCTCTATTTTTTACGTAAAAGCAAAACCTCAAGATACATTACATTTCACCTTAAGCTCTGCGACCAGTTAACACTGAACCATATTTCAGAAACAAATATATCTATTGCACTTGCTCAATGATTACAAATAGATCTACCACTACCACAGAGGGCGTTTCGGTGAATAGAAAAATAGAAAAATATAAACAGACAAATGAAACAAAGTGCTGGTGAAAAAATTATCTCTCTGTCCTTATGCTGAACAGGCCATGAATTTCATTTTACCTGTAAGTTTGTTTACGCGTTTCTAGATGTGCGCGTTGTGTGATGTTTACATAAATTGCTTTGCGACTAACCTTTTCTCAATACTTGATAGTCATTTACGACGGTGTTTCAATCTGCTTCGGAATAGCGTTTTTTGTCTTTTCTTTCATCGATTCAACTCATAATTTAGGAATTCCGAAGAGTTCTCTAGTAGTATATAAGTTATTTATAAGCTGTCAGCCCTCTCTTGAGATCTAAAATATCCAAGAAATGGTATTTTTGATTTCACTAGCCCTTGACAGGGTTAATCTATTCGCACGCCACGTATGGTATGTCTATTAGTACGCCTTGTAAGGTTTGTCTATTAGTACACTTCGTATAATTTGTCACCTCGTACACCTCGTATGGTTTGTCTATTAGTAGACCACGTATAGTTTGTCTATTACTACTCCTCGTATGGTACGTTTGTCTAAGAACGTCTAATATTAAGAAACTTTAGAAAGTCAATGTGCTGGCATGTATCTCATGAGTCAACTTTTTTGGAAATAAATGGTTTTTATTTTTCTTTCTTTCTGACAAACTCAGCGTCAAACCTTCTTCTTAATTTTCCTAAAAGTATCTCATTACATCGAGCAGGACATTAGCGCGGAGTTCAACATACGAGACGCAAAAATGTCGGCGTGCAAGAAATGCCGTTGCCCTGGAGAAAGGTGTGTAATTCTCAAAACGAAGTGAAACAGAGAAAACGTAAATGTCTAAATGAAATGAGCGCCATTGAGTCAGCATTACGTTATTTGATGGTCAGCATTACGTGTTCAGATTGTTATCATTGCATTATTAGATTGTCAGCATTAAGTGTTCAGGTTATTTTAAACTCTCCAGTGAACGTTTGATTTTGATTTTAAAAGCACACACACATCTATCCCGTCCTAAATTAGCACTCACCTGTTTGCAGTCGTGTTCCAGCTCCTTAGATGCTAGGGTTGAATTGGGATTTTCCCTCTTGTTAAAAATTGCTCTTCATTAAACTAGAAACATCCACACAACAAGTCCGTACCCATATCTTATGAAACCATAATTAGGTTCATATGTTGCTTATTCGTCGAAGATTTTGTAGCTACGTGTTACTTATAAGTAATACCAATCTTTCAATGTGCCTCTATTTTATCGCATGTACCCAAATGTGGTTAAGGAGAATACTGAGAGGATGAGAAACCTAAAATGTTTCTTGTTGTTGCTCTCATACTGTAACCTGATTTTCCCGAAATTTCTGTTCCTTTAAAGTTTATCCTAATTATTTCTGTCGACTACAATGAGCAACACAACCGTCAGCTCAATGTAGCAGGACGAAGTTCGTTTTTATGTTTACAATTATTTTTTATTTTCTGTGTTCATATTTACCATCTGTACGATGAAAAAGCTCTGAAATTTACTTATCAGTGTATATCAGTTTACATGTTTCTAGATGTGTGTGTTGTGCTATTTTTTTTATAAATTAGTTTCGGCTAACGTTGTCTCGCTACTTTGAAATCATTTACGACGGTGTTTCACTTGAGTTATGGGTAGAGTGTGTTCGTGTCTTTTCTTTTTTTCCCTCCTTTCTCTGCGCAAATCTGCGCAAAGTTAGCGCTGAATTTCATATTAGAAGTTTTTCTAAATTTCAGTAAATTAAATTCGCACAATTGCCCACTTCTCCATCTACGTCTACGGGCCAAAATTTTGTAGATATTTTCTTTTCATTTAAACAATTTAAACAATTTATTTACCACAGGTGTTACAGAGGTAGAATGTTTCTTAAGTCTAGTTCAATGGTCAAATTTGCGTATAGCTACCTGTGGGCCCGAACAAGTTCAGCGACTTCTAGGGCATCCTACCATCACGTTATTCTAAGGTGTACAATAAAGTTCAACCTAATTCACTTAATCTAGTTTCGCATTTGACTGATCAATGAGATAATTAACTCGATATTTGATGCTTCATTTTACAATATAGGTCATATGGACTATATTAAAAAGTATACTCGATAAACGATTTAAGAACATACTAAAGATCGGCGATATTAATTATGGCAAATTACATTATTAAGATCAGATATGTAGGAGGCAAGATTTGACTTGGTGATCTTACACGACTAGTATTCTGATAGGATGTGAGACTCAAGATTTCTTTTGAATACTTTGTAAGAATTACTTTCACGGATCTCCTCAGGTATTAAGTTCCAAGTTTTAGTTCCAACGAAGAGGACACTGTGTTGCGACCGGGCCTTTGAATAATAAGGAAGCATGAATTTACTTCTATTTCGGGTTAAATGGTCATGATGACCAGTTTGCGCAGTTAATAATTGTTTTAGGTTATTGTCGCCATCATTTGTTAATGTTTTGTGAATGAAATTGCAAATGGAGATTTTGAAGAGATCCGAAAGTTTAAGTATTTGTAAATTTTTGAATGAATCATTTGTGTGAGCATTGTATTCTAGGTTCTTTACCACTCTGATGGCTCTTTTTCGCAGAGTAAAAATTTTATTTGTTTTATTTTTATCAGTTCCGTGCCATGCTTCTATTCCGTATTGCAAGTATGTTGAAATGAGCGTTCGGTAGAGCATTTGTAAGGCTGATTCAGGGAGGAAATTTTTGACTTTATTTAGGATTCCGATGGATTTTGATAATTTAGAACTAATATGAGCGATGTGCTCTTTGAACGTCAGATGTTTATCTATTATGATGCCCAGAAATTTCCATGAGTTGGTTTCTTCGATTTCACCTTCGCCAATATTAATGCGTGGGAGAGATATATTTTTCTTGTATGAGAATGTAATATATTTTGTTTTATCGATATTAAGGCTTATTTTATTAGCTTTAAGCCACGATGAAACCTTGTGGAGTTCATTATTTATACTCTCCGCAATCATAGCGGGATTTTGGTCCGGAAGGACCGCAGAAAGCGTGCTGTCATCGGCAAAAAGTATGAATTTGAAAAATGATGGGGATTTAATAATATCATTGATAAAAATCAGAAATAGAATAGGCCCAAGAACAGATCCTTGTGGAACTCCATGGCTAATTGTCAGTGGGTCCGATTTTACGTCGTCAATGACAACGTATTGCTTCCGATTTGTTAGGTATGATCTGAACCAATCATGGGCAACCCCGCGAATGCCATAACAGTGTAGTTTCGAGAGTAATATTTTATGGTCCACACAATCGAATGCTTTTCGAAAGTCAAGAACTACAGAGAAGACAGGCTTTCCTTCATCTATTTTTGATTAAAGGAATTGTGAATGATTTAACATTGCCTATGTTGTTGATTTTTTACAACGAAAGCCGCATTGTTTATCAAAGAGAAAAGATTTTGTTCAAAATAAGAGTACACTTTTTTATACACAATTTTTTCGAATACCTTGCTAATAATTGGTAGCACGGAGATAGGTCGATAATTGTTTACACAGGATTTTTCACCATTTTTAAAGATAGGGGTTACTCTAGCATCTATGAGAGAGTTCGGGAAAGTGCCTAGGAGGAGAGACTGGTTAATAATATTGAATATCAGCGGGGCTACAATTTCTGCAATAATTTTAAGTACTTTAGTCGGAAACGTTTGTAATCCACTCGATTTATTTTTCAAGTTGTTTATGCACGCAATTACGTCGGAAGAGTTGGTAGGCGTAAAGAAAAAGGAGTTGTGTTCTAGAAGATGATCCATGTATTCCAGGTGATCAGTAGGTTCACTTGGAATACCATCAGCTACAGTTTTTCCTACGTGTACGAAGAAATTGTTAAAGAGATTGGCAATTTCTTTCTTTTCATGGTATTTTACATTATCTTGAACAACATATTCAATAAACTTTTTATCGGCGTTTTTCGGTTTACAGCAAGGGTTAAGGAGGCGCCAAGTATTTTTAACGTCAGCTTTAAATTGAATAAACTTGAGCGTAAAGTAGCTCTTTTTCGATGTTCTTATCTGGTTTGTCACATAGTTTCTGAATCGGTTATATGTTTCTCTAGATATTCGCCCTTCGTAAAGGAGGGCTAGGTACGCTTGACGTTTCTTTATATTTATCACGATGTCTCGAGTAATCCAGGGCTTTTATTTATTTTTCAGGGTAACTGTACGAGTTACAATTGGGTAACATTGATTGTGTACGGTCATTATAGTTTCAGTCAACTTTACTACTGCTTCATTAATGCTCGTTGCATTATTGTGTGGAGGGAGGTGCAATGTTGGCATTGATTCTTCCAGAACGGTACGCATTTCTTCTAAATTTGATTCATTTACTTTACGATATGAGTAGGTTTCAGCCCGTGGTTCGGTGCAAGCAATTTAGACATTTTTCTTAATAAGAAAAACTGAAAAATAATCCGATAGGTCAGGAGTAATTATTCCAGCAAGAAAATCAGCTGGGTCTGTCATAGAGATATTGTCAAGCAGCGTTGCACATTCTGAGGATATTCGTGTAGGCTTTGTGATGATCGGAAGGAAGGATTTAGACTGAAAGGCATTTAGGAAATTAGAGATTGGCTCATAGATTTCATGTTTCAGTAAATCATAATTGAAGTCATCGTATATTATTATGTCATTGCATAAGGGCCTGTTGAACTGAGAAATAATACGATTTAGCTCATTCTGGAAGGATATAGGACAGGCTGTAGGAGGCCTATGCACCGTTCCCAGCACAATTCGTTTACCATCTCTAGACAGTTCTACGAAGAGTGATTCTATATGATCCCGATTCGTTGTTGCACTTGCTATGATTCTCGAGTCTATGTGGTTAGATTTATACGTACTGATGCCTCCGCCTCGCTTGTTTTTTAGTAGCGAATGGTAACTGTGATAATTTTCAAATCGAATCATGTCTTTGGTTGAGTCATTTAGCCAGCTTTCGGTGAAGCTAATCACGTCTAGGTTATACTTAAGTTCAGTAATAGTACATTGTATCTCTTCCATTTTTGGATAGAGTGACCTACAGTTCCAACACAGGAGTGAGAAATCCTGGCGAGTAATTCGTATAGTTTCATAGAATTTTGATATATTAGTATACCTACACTCTTGAGAGTCGTTTAGGTTTGGATATAGTCTGTTCAAATGATTGAGATCTGGATCGATTTCATCGAATCCATCAGCGTGATCAGTCATTTAAAATTAGTAAACAGTAAGCAGTAAGTAATATATGACTTAAAACGAAATGCAGAGTAGAAATTAAAAGGATATTCCTCTCTAAAAACTAGCTTAGGAAGTATGAGAGAATAGAGTAAAAAAAATCTAGTGCGACTTCGTGAGTACACATATACTCATTCCATGAGCGAATAATATTGGAGTTCAATATCACAACACTGGCTGGTGCGTACAAATTGCTGAGGGCGTTGTTCACAAAGTTTACATACAACAGGTAATAAGTTTTTAAGAATTTTGACGACCACGACTTAATCAGTTGATATGGTTTACAAGTAATATTAACTTTAGTGGTAAAAAAATTTCATACAAATAATGTAGGAAAGCGAACAAGGTGGAAATCTAAATTTTATAATAACATTGGTAGGTAAAAATTGCTGATGTCGTTGTTACAAAGTTCACAAATAGCTGCCATAAATGTTTACATACATCTGTTATACATTTGCCAAGATTGAGGTGAAACTGATTTCTAATTGAGGTGAGACTGACATGATATCTAATTGAAGTGATCACCCAATTAAGCCTAGTCATCCATGACCTGTTTCGATGACATGTTCAGTTGTAGCATCAGGTATTGGTCGAGTTGTTCTGGCGTGTTGATTTGACGGGGTCTTGAATCCGGGTCTCCGGGGTTAGATACGAAGATGTTTCCGTCCTGAGTTCTTGGGATTCCCATTTTCTCCGGAAATTTCCTTCTGGCGACTCGCAAAGTTTACATGGTCTTAGCTCGTGAAGGTATGAGATATTCATTGATGAAGAACATTGGTTTCTTTTCTCGGCAAGCGGTGAGAATTTCACGTTTCTTGTTATAATGTTTTAGTTCAAATGCAATTTTTCGTCGATCTTCGTTCCCAGTTACTGTTTTTTACCCCATTCTGTTAGCTGACGTGCTGTCAGTGTCGCAGAGGTCGATGTTGGTATTGTCCTTCAGGAGCTGACAGACTGTATCTTTGCAGCTTTCGTTTGTGTGTGATTGCGGTAGTTCCCTCCCAGAAATGACGAGAGTGCATTTTCTGCTTTCTAAATCCCGGCGCTGATCATTTTTTTCCAAGCGGTCGAGACGGTAGGCTAAGCTACTCATTTTTTCATTCTGCTCTGTTAGAATTTCCTTGTGTTCTGCTTTTTTTCCCACCATTGTTTCAAATAGTGTTTTAATGTTGCTTATTTCGCTTTGCATTTTTTCCATTTCACTATTAAATTTCGTCATTACTGAGTCGAAGTAGGTTATGAGGACGGAGACCTCTTCCTTGCCATTTTTCGTTAAGCTAGAAACAACGGGATATTCACCAAACTTCGACTGAAACTCACTGCTGTTGTTGTTGTTGCTGCGGCCTCGCTTCTTAGGCGCCATCTTGAAGAATGGGAGCACTCGGTTCCTTGTTAGATGAGGGTTGAATGCTTTCACTTTCACACTCTTATTTGAGGGAATATTAAACTTTTAATTTGATAGTTTTCATGAATAAGAGGTTTAAATCACATTTGAATCCTCATGGCGAGAGTGGGTACCCATTTAGGTCAGGAGTTCATTCTTTCTAACCAATAGTGGCACTTTGTTTCGGAGCGAGGACAGAACACACCCTCACGTCACGGGGTCACCGAGGTAACTGAGGTAATAGTGAGGTAATAGTGAAATCCAGCCATCACAGTATCTACATTTTATCCCATGAACCCATGTCCGTATAATGTTGAAAAGAATGCCTAGTGGATGTAAACCAGAAATGTTTTTTGTTGTTGTTCTTATACTGTAACTTGATTTCCCTTAAAATTTCATGCGGCTATCACAGTATCTCCATTTTATCCCATGTCCCCATGTCCGTACAAAGTTTTTTGTTGTTGCTTCTAGACTGTACCTTGATTTCCCTTAAAAAATTTCTGTTTGAAATTTAAAAACTAGTTCATTTTTACGTTTTTCGAAGTCTTTTTTCCTTTCACTAATTTTTTCTTCAACTAATTTTTTACGATTACATTGAATTCGACTATCATTTTCGATATAGTAAGAGCAAGCTTGTTTTTTATGTATATTATCATTTTTTTCCTATATTCATTTTCAATCCGTACATATATATTTGAATATGTGTGTGTGTGTGTGTGTATGGGCACGCAAACATGTGTGTCTATGTGTGTATGTGTGTGTGCACATGTATTTACGTATACATATTCATATCCATACACACATACACATTTATATGTTCCTATTTCTGTTTTTTGCGTATGAACAAAACCTCAAGATTCATTACATTTTATTCAATGCTCTGCGACCTGCTAACACTGAACCATATTTCAGCAATAAATATATGTATATTGCACTTGCTCAATGATTCAAAAATAGATCTATCACTGCCCCAGAGGGGTTTTCTGTGAATAGAAAAAATGAAAACTATAAGCAGACAAATGAAATAAAGCGCAATTTGAGTATAAGAATCGTGTAAAAGTTATCTCTCTGTCCGTACGTCGAACCAGCAATAGATTTCATCTTGCGTGTATCTTTGTTAACGCGTTTCTAGATGTGCGTCTTGTGTTGCGCGGTGTTTTTTTGTAAATTAGTTTGTGATTAACCCAGTCTTACTTTTTCGCCGGAGCATGCAGGTTTTTCGCCGCCTAAGCGATTTAATTACATGGGCGGCGAAAAACATGCATGCAGGCGGTGAAAAAGTTAGACTGGGTAACATTTTCTCACTACTTGATAATCATTCACCACGGTGTTTCCATCTGCTTCGGTAAAGCGTTTTTTGTCTTTTCTTATTTCGTTCCAACTAATAATTTAGTAATTCCGAAGAATTGTCTAGTAGTATTTTATTATTTATAAGTTGTCAGCCATCTCTTGGAGTATAAAATAGCCAAGAGATGATATTTTTTAATTAATCCGCCCTTGACAGGGTTAATCTTTTAGTACGCCTCGCATAGTGTGTCTATTAGTACACCAAGTATAGTTTGTCTGCCAGACACCTCGCATGGTTTGTCTATCAGTTCACCTCGTATGGTGCGTTTGTCTAAGTACGTCTTACATTAAGAAATTTTTAAAACGCAATTTGTTGTCACACATCTCATGCATGCATCAACTTTTTTGGAAGTAAACGGTTTTTCTTTCTTTCTTTCTTCCATTTACTTGGGTTGAATGAGGAAGTATTTTTAAATTTTTTTGCTCCTCTATGTTGTGAACACGAATGCACACCCTCTATCTTATCAATCATCTAAATCTAAGCAACACTGGCGAAAGAAGAAGCATTCAAAGCACCGTTCAGTTCCCACATGATAAATGATTTCTTTATTAACTAGGATCGAGACAAAAAAATGAAAAGTAATAATTACTCGTGAAACATTTACTATAACCAGTATGGGAAAAAATCAAGAGATAAAATTATCATTATTTATTTCCATTAGAGTTGAGTAAGTATAGCTACAACGATTTTACTTATGCAACACACTACTAACCACGAAATCAACTACACATTTCATGTGGCTGCACTGAAATTAATACTTTTGCAAATGGTATATTAAATGAGGAAGTAAAATGTCGTCTCACTTAGAAGTTCATAAAAATTGGTGTAGAAAGCAAATTTTAATTTCATTATGAAGCAAGTGTTGGCAACTAATTCCTTTGAATACGTGATTTAACTTGGTTTCGACCCCAAGTTGAAAAATGTTTAAATTGTGACTACAGATTAAATCTTTGATATTACGCTGTGGTTGTCCACTAGTTCACAGTTTTCATTTGAGGAACAAACTGCATCTCAGTTTTCTGTGCTTTACACTTGCAACACATCAGTTCTTTCTAGTGGAAGCATCATGAGACAACTAAATTCGTAATCGCCTTTGTATTGTTTTCTCTGTAACGCGAGGTATCCCACTGAGATCCGGAAAACCTAGGTTCAAGTCTAGTTCCGAAACCGCAGTATTTCTATCAAAGACAAACAGCTGCTCCGGTAGTAATAGAGAACAAAGAAGACGGGTATAAGAGATTGAAAGGAAAACTCAACTACACACCCATAAAGGCTTTCATTCAGCATGCTCCTTATTCACTCAACTTTACTTAAGAATAGAAAGAACCATTGTATGTTGAGACCTGGATTGAAAGAATGCAATGGTCAGTATTAACGTACAAAAAATTTAGTACAATATAATGTGTATTATACGGTTTAGTGTATATTACATGATATAATCTTACGTACATTATGTTATAACTCAAGTCTATAATATTCGCACGAACAGATGGATGTTTAATAAACACCGATCTGTTCGTGCGGATGTTTTCATCTAAATTATCATCTATTCGATTTTGATTCTTGTTTGTGAAGTAGATATGAGAACTCGTTGCTTTCGACAGGGTTTGCTCCTATTTTAAACAAACTCAATTTTCCAATACTGCAGGAATGTTCTATATTTTCTATACATTCAACCGATCGTGCTGTGCTTTAATTGAAGCAGTAATCATCATACAAAAATGTCATTTATTACGTAGGCATTGAAGGTTATTATAGTCAACTTCTACTTACAGATATTCTGAATGTCACTTACAAATCAGCATCCTGTTTAAATCTAATCACTCAAATATTCCCACTGGTTGCGATACATTTAAATGATTCCAAGCCAAAAAATACACGCAATTTTCTAAGAAGGATGTAAAGATAATGTGAAAAGTCCAATTGACGCTGCACGTCTCTTCCAAAAAGGTCGAGGCATTAGCATGGATTAATTGACGCCTCAGTTCATGGCACTATGAGGAATACGGTTTTTATAAATACACGTTTTTTCTTTTCTTCTTCCTTTTCTACAATACCAACGAGCTCTTCCGCCATCTCTACCAACGACGCTAGAATCCAAAGTGCAAAAACATCCAGATACTGCCTGAGATGAAAGTTAGTAATCAGATCATGACCACAGTTTTTAGAAAGGTGAAAAGAATTCTGTCCGAAAGGTCTCAGACGCACGCTGGTACAATATTAGGTATGTAAGCCCGTGCGCGCTGAACTTATTTTCATTCTGCTATAACTGTCATATATCAAAGACAAACGCATGCACAGGTAAATAACGCGCTAAAGATTTAGTAGTCTTTGCCATGAGAGGCAATGAAAAACTGCAAATTCATAACACAGATATGACACTATTTGAGCATCATCATCTACGAATCTTGACGGGTGATGGAATCTCCATCAGCAAGCGACTGGTCTGAAGCACGACAAGTATCATGTGCAGGGGGCTTTAGAGTAGAAGTTGGTAGTGAGAGTGAACGGCCATTTACTGTGGAACTCGTTGCCATAGGCAATTCGTTGCTGACAGTCTCAGGGATTGCACTTAATTCAGCGTTCGAATAGTTGACTTCAGATGGGCTGACTTGTGCTTCACTGGCCATACTCATGGATCGCGGGCGGGGGTGAAAAGGGAACTCATGAGCTGGAGACCCTCCAGTGTTAGGGAGATTGCCGAGATTATCGGTGTCCAGTCCAGTGTTTTCCGGCTGAGCTGACTTTCTCCTTTCGCTTCTTGCAGAACCGCAGCGTGGACTTCTATGGTTTTCATCAGCTGCTTCACTTCCGATATTTGCGGTGGTTCCTGGTAAGTTAGAAGAGCTACCAGCAATGCCTGGCGTTGGCAGCGCTGTGGACGAAACAGGCCTAGATGAAAACTTTGAGCTGGAGGCCATAGGAGCAGACAAGCTGTTATTGTTCGCTGGTATTGCGTTCGCACACGTCATGTCTACAGAGGCTTGCGGCACTGTGGATGAAGAAAACGTGGGTGATTCACCACGCATTGGCTCACTATTCTCAGAAGGAAGAACTTCTCTGGGTTCTTCGTTTGTGAAAGAATTAATCGTTGGGGATATCCCACTTAGCCGACCACCAGGACTGTCTCTGCTAGTACTGGGACTCTGCATGTCGATTGGTGGACGATCATTTGTGACTCTCGGTGATAAAGGAGATCTAATATCTTCAAACACTTTCTCCATCTCGTCAGGAGATACGTTTGTTTCGGCACTGCTGTTTCCCTCTCCACACACTCCACCGGGAAGATGATCGAAATTTGCATAGACGGCAGTAGCAGGCCGGGAAAATGAACGATTTGCTCTCAGTTGACAATCGTTTCGAGACCACTCATCGACATCGCTGTAGAGAGGCGGCGCAGTCGCAGCCTGGTGGATGTAGGGTGGAGCCAGAGAGTAAGGATAGTTAGACGAAGGGCGGTAAGGAGCAATCAGATCCATTGCAGGCAGAGGATGCATGATGGGCAAATTAGGTGCGTTGTAGGACCACGCTACGGGCTGCGTAGAGCTACCAGGAGTAATGGCAAAAACCGCTTGGTTCGTTGGGTTACTGTGCCCTCTGTTCGAGGCCCCTAACAACCTCTTTATTCTTTGCCGGGCGCTTAGTTTCCTCCTATCGCGGGCAGATACGCCACGTCTCAACATCTCAGTGTTCGGATGTGGAACGCAGGGATTTTCTTCAAGTTCCATTTCTTGGTCCAGCTTGGTTTCCTGCTGGCGGAGGTCGTGGATGGTTTCGTAGGGTGGAGGTGGTGAAGTGACCCAGCCCACATCGCTTTGGTTGAAGGAACCTAGAGAAGAAAAGGGTAAAAGTTTCCATTTTTTCATGTACTGTACATACATTAAACTCTCCTGACTCCAATGAATTCAGCATTCTCCGTGCTGCAGAGAACAGCAGTACTCACCTTCCTGCAAGCTGCTACTGCAGTGAATCGATACCTCGTTCCTCCAAACGGATCGTGAACGATCCATATGAATATCATACGTCGATTTGCCACCTTATGCTTTCCATTGCTTAGAGTCCAGTTCGGTGCTTCCAGTGTAGCCTGCACTACGACTCGAGTGCGAGCTATTCGTACAAATACTGTACACCAAGCGGCACCGTTCAGCCGACCAATAGCGTGCCAGAGTGCGCATTAGCCACTTCCGAAGTGGGGCTTAAACAAGGAGTATTTCCTTCTGGTGCTTTCTGCCTCGCAGCCCTAACTGATTTGTCTAAAGCACAGGCCTAGCGAGAGCACACAGCCTTGTCGCTCGTAAACTGCCCTAATCGCTCGCACCTATGCACAATATGGAACAGGGCAAGTCTTACTAAGTGCTCCTTCAGTTAGCGCCTCATTACACACAGCTTTTTCACCGAGCGCCTTTGCTCCACGCCATGTGGCGAGAGCTTTTGTATCATCTATATTGAAAAAAGATTATTTTCTCGCTTTTTTCTTTTTTCTGAAATCTCAGGCTTAAGCTTTCCGAACTACTCCGTCCCCACGTCCAGCACTCCTTTCACCTAACGTGCGTCACTCCCTTCAACACACTCTCGCCATCTACGCTGCAGACAAAGCTCACCTACGAGATTTTGAGTCGGCAACGAAGCCAAAGTAGTCAACATTCTTTTACTCAACACAAGTCATCAACAGAGGCTTTGCTAACGACTATGTTAACATATCCGTACTTTTCTTTCTCAGTGTCCCAATGGAGTAGCAAATGACGGACGCCACCTCATGTGGTTTTCATGACTTACGAAACTCTGCAATCGCTGAACTTGACTTACAGCTCTGACTACAGCACAACCTACCCCTAACAACGTCCACTTTGAGTCATTATTCTGCTGTTGAACACAGCTCAGTTCTTCAAGCACAATAAAGCCTCACACTTAAGTGCTCACTACACAGCAGGGTGTTGCACTATTCACAATGTTACAGCACACAACATGTTACAGCACTCACAGTACAGAAATACTAACTGTGCTGCATTACTCACCGTACTGCAATACTAACCGTGCTGCAGCAGTGCTCACCGTTTTGCAGGGCGCTGCAGTGCTCACCGTACTACAATACTGATTGTTGCAGTGCTCACCGTACTACAATACTGATTGCTGCAGTGCTCACCGTACTACAATACTGTATGCTGCAGTGCTCACCGTACTACAATACTGTATGCTGCAGTGCTCACCGTACTACAATACTGATTGCTGCAGTGCTCACCGTACTACAATACTGATTGCTGCAGTGCTCACCGTACTACAATACTGTGTGCTGCAGTGCTCACCGTACTACAATACTGATTGCTGCAGTGCTCACCGTACTACAATACTGATTGCTGCAGTGCTCACCGCGCTGCAGCGTGCGTGGCTGTGGGTACTCGTTGAGGCGACGCATCACCTCAGCGTAGGAGGGAGGCGCTGCACACGGGTAATGATTGTAGTGAGTCAGCATTGCGGTATTTTTACGTTACAATGTGATTAGATTGTCAGCATTACGTGTTAAGGTTATTGTCATTACATTATTAGACTGTAGGCATTTAGTCATTAGATTTTCAGCAATACGTCATCAGTTTGTCAGCATTCTATTTCCAGGTTATTACCATTACATCATTAGATTGTTAGTTTTGCCCCGCTAGATTGTCAGCATTACGTCAGTAGCTTATTAGTTCTCCGCCGTTAGATTCTCAGCATCACGTCTCAAGCTAATTAGCATTACGTCATTGAGCCAGCATTCGCCAACAGACTCAGCATTACATCATTAGATTATCAGTGTTACGTCATGACATCAGCATTACGTTAATAGTTCGTACATAGATTACCATAAAGCATTTTACTAAATTTAATGTCTACCAGTAATGAACAGCGGCACTTTGAAGCTGGCAAAGATTGGAGCTGAGAATTAAGGTGGAAATGATGAAAAGAGTTTGAAATAAAACGATGTTGTCATTCATAAGTCTCTTATTCAGTGAGCAATGAAAACAAATCCCTTGCACGATTATCTGATTTATGAGTTCCTTTTCGGAGTATTTCTGTGCAAACATTTTTGAAGTTGGTCAATATTTCTGTGCAAACATTAGCTGGTCAATATTTCTGTGCAAACATTTGCTGTTCAAAATTTCTGTGCAAGCATTAGCTGGTCAATATTTCTGTGCAAACATAAGCTGTTCAAAATTTCTGTGCAAATATTAACTTCTTAAAGTTTCTGTGCAAATGTTAACTGCTTAAAGTTTTTGTGCACAAATTAGCTGGTCAAAATGAAAACCTTAAACCAGCAACATGTTCCTAATTATACACATCCTGTTCACAATTACCCGAGGTCAATTGATGCTATTTCTTAACTTCAGAACAAGATTGATAGTCAAATTATTTTTTGTTTGAGGAATCAAGGAATTAAATTAAATGATTTCGAAAATCGTCCAGACCGGAGTTAGTCGAATCAATCGAATGTACACTGATCGAACATATACCTGGCACGACCACTTAAGCAATATATTTTGGCTTATCGAAACACATTGTGTTAGAAAAATAACTACACCACACAAAACACTAAGTATTAAACACCGGCAATCCAAAAAATCAATCATAAATTACAAAAAGTATCTAAATAACCACATAATAATTAAAATATTAAAATTAGAAAGGTAAAATCACTTTCATTAATTATTCAATGGTCAATTGTGAAGTCTTTCAGAGTCAAAAATTGACACAGTTTTTGTTATTAAATTCTGAATCTTTTCAGAGTCAACAATTGACACAATTTTTGTTATGATTCAGAATCCTTTCAGAGTCAAAAATTGATACAGTTATTTGTTGTGATTCTCCCCCAGTGAAGTGCATTCCTCACCCGTCAGACTATTTCATTCTTCGTGGGAGAACTTTTCAATTGCTTGAGATGTAAAAGTTTCCGCTTCATTACATGTAGCTCTCATTTTATAAGTAGTAAATATTCCATTTTCCTTTAGATTGTCAGCATTACCTGTTTATACCATTATCTATCTAATCTAATCAGCAATACCATTAGATTGAGATCGGGACTCTGTGATGGCAACTCTATGTAATACGTTAATTTTTTGTTCTTCAACCATTTTTGGCTCATTTAGGACTACGCTTAGGAGTCATTGTCCCGTACAAAGCTCTTATGAAGGTCCAGCTTGAGCTCTATTGCAGAATTCCTCTGGTTATTGTTCAAAACATCAACATATTCTTTCGTTTCATAAGTCCTGCAGCCTTACTCAGTCTTTCAAATTTAAACGTCTCAAGACAAAGAAAAAATCAATCTCCGACTTTCGCACTTCCCCGTCAGAATGGAATTCATTGAAAAATGTGCTTCGCCAGATTTTCTGGATGTTTGTGAGATGATTTTAGTTTCATCTAAGCATAAAACGATTCCATTTACCCAACTTCTCATGAAAAAAATGACTGTAATCGAGAAACATGTTTTACGTTTTGATGAGACAAAAATTACAAGTTCGTTAAACTTAAAATACCGCCAGTTGTGCCCTGAAGCTGATCAGTCGTTTACCTCAGTGAGCTTGTATCATAGATACTCAAAATACCGCCAGTTGTGCCCTGAAGCTGATCAGTCGTTTACCTCAACGAGCTTGTATCCTAGATACTCAAAATACCGCCAGTTGTGCCCTGAAGCTGATCAGTCGTTTACCTCA